>JAHWXV010142597.1:0-18163 GCA_024586415.1 Phrixothrix hirtus
TATTTATTTTATTCACCATTTCGCCCTATTTTCTTATCTAAATTTTAGAACAAAATAGGTGCATAAACAACACTATTTATATATTTTTTAACTAAAAAAAATTCCCTACACTTATTATTTCTAATTTTCTTCTTTTTCAGGTAATTTTCTATTTAATTTATCTAAATTTTGAAACAAAATATGTGCATAAACACTATTTATAGATTTTTTAACTAAAAAACAAATTCCCTACACTTATTATTTTTAATTTTCTTCTTTTTCAAGTAATTTTCTATTTAATTTATTCACCATTTCGCCCTATTTTCTTATCTAAATTTTAGAACAAAATATGTGCATAAACACTATTTATAGATTTTTAACTAAAAAAAAAATACCTACACTTATTATTTTTAATTTTCTTCTTTTTCAAGTAATTTTCTATTTAATTTATTCACCATTTCGCCCTATTTTCTTATCTAAATTTTAGAGCAAAATATGTGTATAAACAACACTACTTGTAGATTTTTTAACTAAAAAAAATTCTCTACACTTATTATTTTTAATTTTCTTCTTTTTCAACTATTTTCTATTTAATTTATTCACCATTTCGCCCTATTTTCTTATCTAAATTTTAGAACAAAATATGTGCATAAGCAACACTATTTGTAGATCTTTTAACTAAAAAAAAGTTCTTTACACTTATTTTGAATTTTCTTCTTTTTCAAGTAACTTTCTATTTAATTTATTTGCCAAAGTCGGCCACGTTTGCATTTTTTCAACTTTCAGCATTTAAAACTAAGAAAGCAAAGGTGTTTGTTCAATCCATTTTTCTGTTTACTATTTTCTTTGTGCATTGTTGGTTGATTATATTTATGTTTCCACCTCGTTCTGATGGAAAAATAAAAATGTTTCTGAAAACTTTAACTTACCTTGTCCCGTTGTTAGCTACTTACAATTATCTTTCCACTTGTTTTAATAAAAAAAATAAAACAAAATTACCTACCTGTGCTGCTAAAGAAGTATTTAAAACGATTTTAGAAAATTAAAAACGAAAGGACGCATTTTGTCATTATTGTCATTTTTCCTGATTTAATCTTTTAATAAAGTACGGACACCGAACCAGACAGCTACGTTAGAGTTAGCGATATCCGTTGCAAACGTAATAAAATTAAATATTAAGTACTATTTATTTTTAGCATTATCTTTGCTAAATTACAACGATCACGACAAAGAAGTCTGTATTTATAATAAGACTATCGCTAAATTCTACTTAAACGCGTAATTGCTTTTTGTAGTAGTTGTCATTATAATATTCGTAATTATTTCGTTTATATCTCTCACCATCGATTATTGCTTGCTTTTTAAAGGTGTTTACTTTCTGTTTGTGTTTTAATTTTAATTCCTATTAGTGTTATAACAGTTATTTTCAGAACTATTCACTTGTTGTTTTGCTATATGTGGTTGCATAACAACAAATTACCAAAACTGATTAAATTAGTGTAAACATATTGAACGGTTTTCAATTTTTATGGCGTCCTTCTTAACGATGACGTACAAGGTTCTGTGACACATTTTCGAACTATGAAGGTTATTCGCCTGCGCTATTAGTAAGGTTATGTCTTCACTTTTTCAAATTTCTCCTTGCTTCTTTTTACGAAAGGCATTGATTCAGCAAGTTGTGGAATTTGTGCTTTTTGCTGTACGTTTCTATCTTATTCCAATTTTAAAAAACAAAACTAACTTGGAAGGTTATTCACCTGTAGCGTTGTTAGCTGTTTATGATTATCTTCAGGCCTACATTAAATTAAAGTAAATAACACAAAATTACCTACCCGTGCCCTTAAAAAATTATTTGACGAAAAATCTGAATGGGAAAGATTCTCACCAGCTCCTTTCGGTAAAAGTAGAAAACAATACATCAAAAGGTTACATTTTTTCACTTATCATCTTTGCGCCAATTTAAAAAATACAAATCATTCTTTCTTACTTAATCTTTTAATAACAATAAAGTATTGCACTAAATGTTCCAACTAAAAGGTTATTCACCTGTGCTGTTATTAAGGCTATGTTTTCACTCTTTCAAATTTCTTCAACCTTCTTTTTAAGAAAAGCATCGAAAAGTCATGCCTTTTGTTCTACCTTATTCTGATTTTGAAAAACAACACCTAACTTCCTAAAAAATTGAATTTGTTACCCATATACTATCATTTCTTATTTATTATAGATTAAAGAAAAACAAGACAATTATTTTTCAAAATTAGTTCATGCAAAGATCTGAATTCAGAAGATTCTCACCTTCGATATTTATTCATGTTTTCGACAAATTAAAATAGCTTTTATAAAAATACTATGTTAAAGGGGGGCATTTTATCACTTAACTTCTTTATTCTAATTTTTAAAAATGCAAATTTTATTCTTCCTTATTCAAATTTTTTTGATAAAGAAAAGTATTACATATTCTAACTGATAAAGTTATTCACCTATGCTATTACATTAGATTAGGCAACCCAAAATGCAATAATCAAATATTATTAATTTGCAATAGTTATATTTAAATTTTTAAAAAAGAATTCTGCAGTAACCCGTGCTAGTTGTATCCACATTTTTTTAATTAATTAGGGAAGCGTAATGTTGAAAAACAGTATTTAACATTTTTTTTAATTAAAAAATGTAAATAAAACTATTGTTCATAATTCATACTTTTCCACTGGTATGCATTTTGGGTTGCCTAATCTAGTGTAGAGGATTCTTAAGGTTATATTTTCACTTTTCTTCTACCTTGTTTTAGAAAAACTTTGGTGCGGAAGAATTGCGCCATTTATTTTATTCTAATTTTAAATTTGGTTGCCTAACAATTTAACTTAGAAGGGCATTCGCATGTGCCGTTTTCACTATTTACCTTATCTTCCTTCTTCTTATCAATTCTAAAAAACCAAAAATTCTTATTAAAATTTAAAACGGAAATTTAACCTACATGTTCTACTAAATTGTTATTCCATTGAAAGATACTCACCTGTGTTGTTAATCATGTTTACAACAAATTAGAACAAATAGAACATCAAAAGGCTACCTTTTTTCACTTATCTTTTTGCTTCAATTTAAAAAGTGCACTTCATTCTATCTTTTAATAATGATAAAGTATTATAATAAATGTTCTAACTGAAAAGGTTATTCACCTGTGCTATTATTAAGGTTATGTTTTCAGATTTATAATTCTCAGCCTTTTTCTTATGAAAAGCTTTGATGCTCCTAGCCGTACTTTGTATCTTACTTTAACTACACAAAGGTAGAAACACACATAACCAGGACGTGCCCGGACCGGAGCAGTGCCGTTACTCGGTGGAAAAATTGCACCATTGAATTAAACGGGATGGAGACACGTGTCTAGATCCCGTTTAATTCAATGGTGCATTTTATCCACCGAGTAACGGCACTGCTCCGGTCCGGGTACGTCCCGCTTTGTGTGTTTCTACCCCATAAATGAAACATTATTACATTTTTTCACACAGGTAAAATGGTTTCTAACCGATTTATTGCTAGTAAAATATGCACAAGAAATTATGGCAGCACTGTAACACAATTCTTTTAAAAATGTATAAGAGAACATTAGTTAATTTATTAAAGAAACTTCTACAATTTTCATATTACTATATTTCATCAACCCTAAACGTTTTAAATTGCTAATTTTAAACTCACCCTCTTTCCATATGTTTGAAATTCCGTTTTAACTGTCACACAATTGCCTAAGTAATTTATGCTGGCAGAGTTGACAAATATTTTTTTAATTTAACACAAATAAACCATTTTTTTTCCTCTTATTTAGACACAACTGTGTCGAATATGAATCTGTAAGACATCCCTAGACAAAAACTTTGCGTACGCCTCTGAGAGACAACTGTGAATGTTTTGGTGAAAAAATGTCCGGCACAAATTTGTAGCAGCATGTAACATTGTTAAAGACTACTTTGTGTAATAAAACGTATTTTTTATTATTACAACGTCTATAAAACCGTTGCTTACAGTATAAAATCTTGTAACACAAGTTCTGCCATCTAGGGTCAAGTAGCGAAACTAGACAAATGCTTTATTGACAACATAATTATGTGGTTATTTGAAGCGTCTTGAAATGTAATATTAACAGAACTACAATTGCTTTATTGATTTTTAGTTTAATTCGTTTAACAAACAAATTATTTTGTTAACGTTTTGAAAATCACACACATTATTAAATTAATTTTTGCTAAGCATTCCAAATTTTGTCAGTTTCAAAATATTTGAGGAAAATGGTTAGATTTCAAATGATAATGTTACAATTTATGCTTAACTTAATGCTATTAAACATTCCTTGAGAAGAAAGGCGGAAGCAACCAAAACAATGTGTAATTTACATTGTAATGCAAGAAATGGCCCCTTTTTTGATAAATTTAGGTGTAAGTTACATTTTTTTAACTGAAGATTTAAGAGGTCTAAATGCGCTACAAAGATTATAAACAGTTTACTTCGCCTTAAATCAATAAAAAAAAATTAAAAGCGGCAGTGGCGCTCGCGCTCCATTACTAAAGGCAAAGACACGTCAATTAAAAAATTACCCCATCTCCCTATAATAAAATTTAACAAAATGCCGCTTGCATCGAATGTAAATTTCATAATTGCAACAAAAGTAATTCTGATGGAAAATTGGCAGCTACACACGCATGTGGGAAACTCCGAGGGGATTGAACAAAACCGCGCAACTGGAAATTATATTAAAGTGTTCTATCTACGTGCGTTATATCTGCCCAGCAACGAATCATCTCCCTGCGGCTTACTGCACAAAACAAAGTTACATTTCGTCGGTACAAATTAAATTTTAACAGAACGTAATTGAACGCTGAATAGCGCTTTATACGTTCCCAGAATTCCACTTATTTTAAGCTTAATACAGAAACCGCAAATAAATGTGCTTGTCATGTACGAAGAACAGTAAATCCGAACCATATGTTGAGATAAAACCTTATCAGTCCGGGCATATTCGATTCTATCTGTTTCCATTTTTATCAATTTCTGAAATTAGCCCGAAACAGTCAACAGAATAATTGAACACGAACAACCAAGCTTCTTGTCCCTTGCTTTCAGAACGACACTAAACGCTCTAAAATTTCTTCCGAAATTAGCACCTTCCCTTTTCAAGTATTCTATTAAGTAGCTCCAAAACTTCATTCTAGACATCTTTACATGTTTTCATGTCATATGTTTTTTGCAAAACTGCTACTAATTTTTCGGGTTTCGCTAGTTCGAATATTTCCAATTTCTTTAAGCAAACTACTTCAAAATTTTCCCAATCTTGCCGCCAGTAGTAACATTTTACACATTACTTCTATTTTGATCAGGTGTTACAGTTTCAAAAAATCCTAATTCTTGTGACTAAGTCAACCTTACAGGCGTATCCAATTATGGGAAAATTTTCCGACAATATGTAGCTTTCTTTAGGATAGAACTCCAAAAAGTAAAAATCATATCAAAAAGCCTCTAAATTTCCTAATCTTGATTTTTTAATATTACTAACGATTCAATCAGTTGTTATAAAAATCTAACGCTTCACTGAACCCCCCACCCCCCACCCAAACCAGGGTAACGAATAATTCTGCAGAGTAAAAATCATAACAACATGAAAGCGGTTTACTAAAAAGATTCATGGTAAATCGAACTCCCAATAAATCCCAATTTTCTACATTCATGATAAGCATCTTTATCCAACCACAAGTTAAAATACTTATAAATCTTAACATTATCAGCAGTAATTCTGCAAATCAAAAATCCCAAGAATCTTAAATCACATTTACGAAATACATTCTGCTCATGACTGCATCATTACTATCCCAATTTGAGTGTCCCAAAATGAAAATGTTAAATATCCCAAAAACTTCCATCAACTTGTTGGAAAGCTTTCTTCAAAACAATTCTGCGAACCAAACTGGCTACTGCGGATGACCTGGCTAGAACTTAGATAAAATTAATGGTGAAAAGGGTCCGAGGCAACTTTATAATCCTTAACCGCGTTTTTTTCTTGCATGACAACGTTATCCAGACAAAACCATGCGTAAAAAAATACCTTTGCCTTATTGTAGGCTTTTTAAATAAAAGTCAAAGTTTTTAATTGATTAAAAAACTAAAGAAAGCCGGAAACAATATAAAAAACCGAAGGCTCAAAACTGTCCTTTTTGGGATATTTTAGCGTAATCATCACTATTACTGTCAAAAGGCTCTTCATTATCCCGAAGTATGTGTACAAATTGGGAATCTTTAATCCCTTCATTGCGCATGCCACAATTCCATACCAGACACCATAAGCGGTGGATTCACTCAAAATGGCTATTTTTGTTTTTAAACTTACCGAATTCCCCACTTTAAGTTAGCCGATTAGCATCATGGCCTCTAAAACTGCTTCATGATATTTATAGGCGTGTTCATCAATAGAACAAAGTAAATTTTCGCCTGCGTTGAATACATTTTCCATACTTTACCCTCTTTAACTTTTTGCCCCTAAGTTGCTCTCCGCATTTCTTTCAATAATTGTATGAAACTGTAGTTAAGAGCCCACGAAGCAAGGTTCTTTTAAGGACTGTATTTGGACACATAAAGTGTAATTTTATGGCCCAGCCAAAATTTAAGTTGAATGCAGCCAAGTACAGAGATTTGACAGTAAGTGTGAAATTGCCTGAATATCGGATTTCATTTCGCATCTTTCTAAAATTTTGCCATTTTCTCTTCACAGGTACGAAGCATTAAATGTGAGCATTCGCTGGAAATGGACACAAATATCTTATTGTTTGGCAGCCTTTGTAACGAGAAATGGGAAATGACTGTCCAAATTATCACTAATAAGTGCTTTTACACCTAGTTCTTGGATTTCTTATACAGGTAGTGGGGCATCTTCAAAACCCAACTCTTCCAAAAGGGTTTATATCGAACCAACCTGCTACACTAGAGTTCCAGGAAGATCACCAGTGCACCAGTTTTTACAAGCCCATTATTGGTGACCGTAGTTGACCAACAGCACTTTCAGCCACTATTAACCTCTTGGACTCGAAAATTTCTCAATATGTTGGACCTTCTTACATAAAAATCATCCGATAAAATCACCGAAATGTTGTTTCTTCTCCTTTACACGTTCTTCTGACGCTAAAATGGCATTGGGCAAAGAGAAACAAATTCAAGAGATCATGCTTTAAACGAATGCGCCTAAAACGAATGACCATTACACACTTGCGTGGGTAAACGCGTTAAAAATTTTCAAGAGACAGGATTTACGGTAGACGATGTAGTGGATCATCATTGACATCAACAGATGAGCACATAGCTTGCAATGTGCTGACACTGATTTCGAAAAGCCCTAATAAGTCCATTTGAAGATTATACATAAAGACGAAGATATATGGCATCAATATAAAAAACAAATACTACACAAATTAAATGCGGATAATTCAGGCCAATGTGTAATTAAAATCAACATCCTTTTTACTGTTATTAGCAGTAGTGAGGCCAATTTTTACTTTAACTGATCTAACGTACCGGCGATGTGACTGGTGAGACATACCTGACTGCTTCGGGAGGAAGCATCTTCAACCACATTAAACCCTCAAGGTGCTTTAACACATGATAGTCGACATATCTACAAATAGTTGGATGCAACTTCCAAGCTATTGGATCGTCCGTAGAGAACTTGTTGGGTGAGTTCCGAGCAGTCCAGATTTGACATCACTTAGCCTTTATGTGTGAGGTATTCTGAAAACTGATGTATTTGAAGAAAATCAGAAGCCTGAATCATCTGGCGGAAAGTGTCATAGTATACTATAATGCAACACTCCAAACATCTGACTGGAGAATGGCCTAAAGTTATTCGTTGCACAAGTTTTGTGAGCTGTGAATCTCGCCTCCACTTAAGAGATACCTTGTATATAAAGAAAAAAATGACGAAATGACTTAATAGTTCAATTATTTTCTTTTAAAAGGTCCCTTGCGAGGCTTATATACTTTTGACATTTTCAAGAAGAAAATTGTGAGTCATGGAACTATCTTAAGTTAAGTTAAGTTAAGACCCATTGAACACATTTGTTTTAGCTGTTCATTCGTCTACGGCTCCAGACTTATGCGACAGCTTGTAGATAAAAATCCAGGGTGTGATATGTAAACAATGTATTTCCGAAAAATAGCACTTATAAATTATCAACCCCTACCAATTAAATTTTATCATTTATGACCCCGATAATCCTAAGATGACGATTCGTAATTTAATTTCAACAAAAAGAAACGATTACAGTTCAAATTTTGGTTTTATGTACTTTTTGTAGAGAATTTAAAATTTATCCATTAAATTCGAGAAAATTACAACTAAGCTATTTTTGCAAAGACAAAAATCCGGAAAAATCAGTATCCCAAACGACAGAAATTTCAAAAAAAATCTAAATTTATTACGACTTAAATTGCCGTACCATATATTTTCGCACAGCCTGTACATGATCACGTTAATCACGAGTTTGTTGTTTCTAATTTTAACATGCTTTAGTTTTATTTTCTTCAAAAATCAATATAATGAATATAAGATGTTTCAATTCTGTACAATACCGATTCTATTTTTATTGTTTTCTAAACAGAATTTATCTATTTTCTCAAGGTTTGTGTTAAATTAATTTAAAATTATAGGTATTTTAGGGCCAATTGCACCAACATTTTAATTGTAGCTTGATTTTGTTGTACGATTATTTTCTATGGAAATAACTGTTAATCACAATCGTTGTTATAGTGGTAATTAGACGATTAAACTAAGCGAGGTTTAAATATTTTGGTGCAATTGGCCCTTAATAATATAGCAAACTATTAGAATTAATCGAGGGCGTAATTATGTTTATCCTATTTTAATCGAAGTGTCTCCATTTTCGTAATTCCACACAGATTAATGTCGTTTTCACATTTTGCGTGTAACATATTCTCGTGTTACAGTTATCAATTGTGATATAATTAATTTTAATTAGTTAATTCGTCCATTTTCATAAATTTTTAAATGATATGGAGCATTGCAATTTGTTACTATATTATTTTGAAATAAAATGAGTGCCTGTTGATTTTTATATTGATTAACCTATAAAAATCCATACAGATAAGTTAAATTGCTTTCGCTTACTAATTTTCTGTTTTGTTTCTTTTACGGCTGGATATTTTAGGTTTCGGTATAAATTGTTTGGTAATTAATATTAATTGACGAGGTCCAATGCCGGTAAAATTCGCAAAACAAGCGTTGTCTGCTATTTGATTTTTTAAGAGATCATTTTCGCCCTTGGAAAGCAGAGTTTGATTTCAGTTGCAGGGGTTGAATGGCCATCAATTACGGCCTAGTGAACCAGAATAGTGCTACCAACTAAAAATATTAATTAAGTTATGCATGTTTTGATATTGAGCTTAATAAATATATGCCCCTACTTGATGCAATACTGTTAAGCATGTTAAATCAATTTTGATAGATCGTCATTTGTAGTATTTTGTTGGTTAAACTTATTAAACGAATCATTGTTACATTTTGTCTGTTACTAAATTCACAGCAAATGCGAACTTACTTATTTTTCAGAGCCTACGATGAGGGCAGAATGTCATGGTTTCTACGACTGCAACTAGCCTGGCCACTGATTAAATATATAAGGTAAACCTTGTATAATTTTTATAACAAAGAAACTATTTTTGTTACAAATTTATGCACCATAAAGCAATTTTTAATGACAGACGATATCTTCTAAACCCAGAAAAGTGCCGAAAAACAAAATTCTATGCTCTTTCCTAAAACTACAAATATTTTCAAAACACAAAATTACAACTTCAAATCGTACCAGTTTACCATGATTAAGTTTAATAACGCTAATCTCAATAAGTAAAACTATGCAGATTTTTTTTAAAAAAAGGAATATGAAAACTAAAGTCTTATCGGGTTTGAGCATAATTCTAATTAATTATTGTGATAAGTAAAGATTTCGAAAGGTCCGGCAAGGTTATATAATTGTTAAAAAAACAATTCCAAAAAGTTACACTGTCATAAATTAAATCTAGTCTTCTTGGGTTTGGTGCAGATACTAATTAACGATCGCGATAAGTCATACCCCTGAAAATAAAAATCCATAGTTGACTCTTTACCATACCTCTACAGCTTTCGCAAAAGAAATATCTTCGATAATTGAAATTATCGAAAAATAAAATTGGGCCATTCTGGTCTTATCGAGTTTGAATTTTTTTTGGAATATCCCGAAAAGTTAAATTCTACATATAACTGTTTAGTATGCTTTTTCGGCTTTTGAAATGAAGAACACTTTAAAAATTAGGCATTTTTGGTAAATCAAATCGAGTTTCAGATAGTAATGCCGGTAAATTAAAATCCCAACAAGTAAAAGGTAATATTTAACTCCAGGTTAAAAAATGATTTGAAAAGCGAGTTGTCATAATTCAAATATAAGTTGTAACGGGTTTACTCCAGTTTTTACACTACACGATTATGCGGATTTTAAATGCTTCTCTGCAAACAAATTCTGAGTTAACCTTTCCGGTAATGTTAAAACAAAATTTTGTATTGGTTTAATGAAATTTATTAAGATATTATGCATTTTTATTGCCGGTTAGCTTCGAAATTGGAGAGGTCTGTGTTTGTAAGATGCTAATGCTAAGAAAAATAACAGCAGTTAAATATCTAGGCTTGGATGTTATTTTCAACTTTGCCTTTTAAATCCATGAAATATTATTCAGCTTTTAAAAACAATTCTCAACTAAAATTAATTAATTACAGGTTTATATACAAAAATTACCAAAAGTTTCTTTCAATCTTAAGAAATATTTGTTTGTTATGAATCTTTGTGCAACCTTATTTGCATACCACAATTGAGCAACTGCACCATCTATTTGAATATGGCTGGAGAACTTATTCGCTTTTCTTATTTAAGTTGGCATTAAATATTAAATAGTATAAATGGCGGTCATTAAAGTTTATTTATCTATTCCTAAAAACTTTGTGTCAATTTTTAATCGATTTAAAAATTTGTTTGAAGTTGCGATGCCCGACATTAAACAGTAGTAAGTAATATTTTTATTTAAATATACTGTTTCCATTAATCATTTTTGCGGGAACTGATTGTTCGGAATTCTTGTAATTCATATACCGCTAGGTTAACAAGTTATTTACAACGAAATTTCTCGTCGCAAGATATTTCCAATCAGTCACGGTCTGTGTTTTGTAACAACTTATTTCGATTTTAATTGTTTGCTGGGTTCGCAAACATGATCCAAAATCTGTTTAATTAGAGTCCAGGCTGTTTTAATAATTTTTCAGTACTAAGTATTTTGATAAATAGACCAGCGTAACTTTTTTCAATTAAAAAAAGGCTTTAGTTATTCACGAACTAAATAAACATCAGCTGTAATAGCTGAATTAGTAAATAAATGTAAAAGACGACTATTTCAAATTCACTATCATACAAAGTACGTCTGCTTATGTCCGAACTTTGCGTGACGTCAGAATTAAATTTTATCGCCTGTAAAACTTGTATACCACACACATAATTGCAAATTTCATTTTCATTTAACTGTTTCGGTTAATTTAAAAACAATTTTAAAATTCTAATTACATCAAAAATGTACTTATGGCGATTCTACTGTATTAATTTTGGTATGCAACCCAAGATACAATAATTCAATATTTTTAATTATTAGCAGTTTCAAATGCAATTTTAAAAAAGAAAATAATGCAGATATATTAATAGCAGGAACATCAAAAGTAAACTAAATAACATCCAAACTTTCAAAATAATTGCTAAGAAGAAATTTTGAAAAATATCTTTGAAATTGTATTACAAATTATTTCACTCACCATTACACATTTTGTAACACTACTAAAATTATAATATATTTATTTTTAGATACTTAAGATAGTGATTTGTTATATATACCGAGCGTCCAAAAATGCCTGTTCAAGATTGCTTAAACATAGTCATGTGGTATTTTCAGGATCTAGTGTTTGTATTTATACTTCGCCAGAATAACACTTTCGTTTATGAATTGGGAGTGGGTTGGGTAGATTCGTCGTACCTATGGTGGGGTAGATTTAACACACCGATTATATCCCGTTGAACAAATTTGGCATGATGACAATTGTTTTTTATTTTTTAGATGTCAAAGACCTGTGTTAAGAAGACTCTAATCGGACGTCAATAAATGAGAGGAACACCAAGAAAGCCTTGATAGAAGTTCTCAAGGAAGACAAAAGCATCTAAAGGACAAGTAAAGTCTATGGAATCAAACATTTAAGTTAAATAGAGAATATTTTAAAAACAGTGACAAAAATAGAATATTTGACCAAGAATGCTGATTCAGGGAATATCAGTGAAGAAAAGGATGAAACTTGAATAGCGTTTTTCCTCAACCATGGTTTAACACATTAAACCTGCCTCTACCGTGGGCAATAAATTCCACAAATGACTCGATGCCTAGTTTAGAAAGGAAGCTTCACAGGCATACAGAGGGCTTTATCTTTAAGGAATCATTAAAGCACAGAGGCTTGCCCAAAGACTCCGGTTGACGAATTTTTTGAAAACTATGTGAAGTTATAAGAAAGAAAGGCTTTTTATCAAGTTTATTTTTAACTTTCAACTATCATGCGACCTATGAAAGTGGTTAATGGAAGAAGGAAGAATCAGGTAGGGTTTGCTGCTTCACTAGAACAAGAAAAATTAGTTACATTCTTCGACATTGTGAATGCTGGTTATGGGTTTCTACCACCTGTTTAATTTTACCCTAGACTCTGACGTCTTGAAATATTGGATAGGTGCACATCCAGATGCCCTGGTCCTCGGGACCAAAATTAGTTAGAAGACTAGCGACTTTTCTCCAAATACATAATCCGTCATAAATCTTGCAAAAAATAAAATGTTGCTTATTTTAAAAATCAGGCCACCCACACTCTATCCATCGTCTACAGCCACTGGATGTTGAGGTCTACTCTCTTGTCACATTAACTCGTGCGCAAGCATTTCCTGACCACTTGCTGTCAAATCGGAGGAGGAAAACAACAATTAACTAAGAATGCTTTGGTTGCCTCTTTTATTCCCACAAACATATTGGTTATCTTAAGAAAACCAGACTGTAGCCTATGAATATTTAAATCTTCCAAGAAAACAAATTCACCGCCAATGAAATTTCCTCAGGCCAACCACACCTAACAAGAGTAGAATCCATACTCACATCCAGCAAGATATCGGAGAGTTGGCATGAAGACACTGGCACCACAAGCTGTGCGTCCACATCCTCAACATACATAGAAACGTGGATAAATCACCCCAGAGAAAAATAGCGTCGAAGGGATCGAGAAAAAATCAGAAAGCGGAAACTTTTCCCAACCAAGGAAGAATTTACTGTGAAACTTTTGAAGAAGCCAGAATCATATGCAGAGTTGTACATGACTATGGTAAAGTTCTCCTAGCGTCTGAAGAAGAAAGTGACGATGCTTATATCTGTTAAAATAGTGCGACTAAGAAAAGAAGAATATTCTGCAAACAATTTTATCGTTGTTGCAGGAATATCCAGGCCTATGGACATTTTAGTTGAAGGTACAAAGTTCAAGTGTTTGCAAACTGGGCAAAGACTTGGAAGGTGATCTGAAAAGAAGAATTCAAACGTTTATGAATGGACGACGTCGTTGGTCGGATCAATACGCCAAAACGAAGAAATTTTATTTTACACGTTCAATAAATTTCCATTTTGGTTATGTAGCACATTTTATTTTAAATCCACAGTAAAGAGTAAAACCGCGAAACTCCCATGGGTGGGTTACTACAAGCTTAAATGTACAGGTGCTTGCCAAGACTAGTCTCATAACTTCCACATAAGTAGAGATGTTTGTTATTGTTTCAAAACATGCCAAAAATTGTTCACTTTCCTCTAAAGCATTTTGAACCAGCGTGATCAGCCACCCCGCACTGATGAACCCCACACAGGGCCGAAACCATTGGTCTGCGGGTGCTGTGTCACGCTGATTGCAAGTGCAAGCTGTTATATTTTTACCTATTAAGTTAGGTTATTAAAAATCTTTTGGTGAGAAACCTTAGTATTGTTCATTTAATTTTCTCCGATGACAGTTTCATGGCTTTTCACTTATGCCGAATTAATTTTAAAATTTTTTTAAGAGGAATCTTCTTATTTTATTTATATAAAACCTTTCTAATGTAAACAATAAATAGCTCTACCATTAATTTTTGTCGATACTTTTAAAGCTTATGAAAAGCGAATATTTCCTAAATGTGGAATTGTTATAAAATCAAATCAGATATGAATATAAATAATTATAATAATCCCAATAAGTTATAATCCCAAAAATTAAAAATCTCACTTTTCTATACAAGTTTAAACCCGAGCAAATTTTTCCATTACCAGTCTCGATAATAAATTATTGATAATTTTAATTGTAGACATTAACAATAATCTGGGATTTGCCCAAATTTCGGTGCAAATAAAAATTCCGATAGCCGCGACACTCTTCTGAGATTTTGGCAGCCCCCTCAATATTTCTAAATGTTTGTGACCTTGTTATCTAGTAGTTGCCTTGTTGAGAAATCCTGTGTGTGCAAACTTTATTAAACCACACATCTTATGCTTGCTCTGAACAAGAACTTCCCTTGGTGAAGTTTGAGGCAGCGCTATCCAAAGACCTATTTCCATTGAGTCTACCCATGGTCGCATACGTCACTTATAAAATAGCAAGCAAACAGTTTGTTTGTCCCTATTATCCTTTCTCAAAGCGGTCTTAATTCCGAGAACCTGATTCGTTTTATTTCTCTTCCAGTGCGTACTAGGTCTAAACAGGGATCAAAACAGTATTTGAAAAAGTAAAGGTAATTTTGTATTCAATTGAATGCTGAAATATTTTTGATGTATTTATCAACATTGATTTACTAAAAATTTGCAACGCTATAACAATTGTTTCGGAATCAAACTGTTGTTTTATTAAACTTTAATATAACTTTATCCGGCAATTCATGATAAGAAGCGTACAAAATTGTTACAACAGATACAGCTTCGAATACGCCGGGTGTTTAGACAACCTTTCATACACCGACTTATTGATTAATACCACAGAACATATATTTATATATTCTGTGGATTAATACAGTTTTTGAAGTATCCATTTAAATTATTTAAAATGAAATTATTTTATTTGCCAATTATAACAGAAATAAATAAATTAAACTAAAATTACAATTAATTTAATATTTCTTAAAAACATATTTTACGCTATTAAAAATACAGTCCTATAGGTGGCAGCACTACTACACCAAATTTTAAAACTAAATTGTTTTTAGAAATTTATACGCACCAACATTTATATTTCTATCGTATTCATCTTCGTGGTCGTGAACAGTATGTGTATGCACTTTCACTTTAGAATGACTAGGATCTTTCTCAAACATTTTTTTGAGGGCCACTGCTCCAACAATAATAAGCGCTATTTTGCTGGCAATTAATGCTTTACCGGCAATTATGGCCAATGTTTTCATTATTAAAGGTCCAGATATGCCAAATACTCCCATTAAAACCATCAAGGCATAATTAAGATATTTCTTCTCTTTCTTTCCCTTTTTCCTTTTCCCGTGGTCATCTCCATAGCGTGCTGTTGCGTTCTTGTTTGTTAAATCCAATTTAAGAACATGAGAATCTAAAAATTTTTTTGCTGCCGCAGATAAGCGGCCGATTCCGTCGTTTATGCCCCTGGGGGTTGTTTTATTCTCAACATTTTCTTTATTATGAACTAAAACTAATCCATCAAAAAGTGGTATATCCATTTCGGCAGCACGCTCTACAGCAACAGCCGCTTTATTAGCCATACAGGAATATTTATTTTCACTTAAGGTGCACTGTTTTATAACCCTCTGTATAATTTTATAATCGTGGTCGACAGACACTTCTTCACCTGATACGAAGGTATAAAAATACACTGGTACAAAGAGACATATAAGAACCCGCTTCATGATTACCCGATAAAATTTCGCAAGCAAGTACTTGGTGCAGCAACGAAGAAACAATTTATACCGCATTTAGCTTTGCATGTTTCTATTAAAAAAACACGATTACATATGAAATCAGTTTAATTCCTTCCTATTTCCATTATAAAACTCGATTGCTCTCATTATCTAATTATCTGTATGCATTTGTTTATATGCATCCTTGATGCATTGGAAAACTTAACCTCAATATTAATATGCATTTGCTCTAATTGCTTCACGCAATCGGCTATTGAAAGTAATCACTTAACACATGATTTGAAATGAAGAACAAATTCTGAATAGAATTATTTAGCATCGAACATGACGTTACCAAAAGAAAAAAAGGCACATTTTACTCGGTTTATTGAAAAATTTAATTACATCAAAATAAGCATCTTAAGCCAATTAACAACAATCTTACAAACGGAATTTGATAGCACGTAAGATGGGATATTTATCTCCATTGCATAGTCCACGGAAATCATCCAAAGTTAAATCGCAAATGGCGACACCTCCCAAACCTTTGCTCCGCACATAAGAAGCCTTGTTTCCTGCAGTGTCTGGATCATCATATCCTACCCAAATACCACCGTCTCCACTTGAATTTGGTAACCTGTATGCATAAGATCCTGCAACATAATTTAAATATTTTATTAGGATATACAGGATGCGTCAATTTTATTGCAATTAAAAGTGTGCACGCGGTGCTATAATTTGAAATATTGGGTGTAATGTATCTTTAGGTGGGTTATATGTATAAAATGTAGCCTAAAGAAAAATGGAAATTGCATAACAGTTAAGAAATTGGACAAAAGTGTGAGAAAAAGCAAGGTTTGTAAACCTGACTGACATACCATAACGCTTCGAAACATCTATAACTTTCCATTCTTCAACTACAATTACAAAATTCTTCTTGAGAAAACGTTTCGTCTTTATTTGCAATTCTTTACAACTTACCGTGTTTAGCAGTTGGATCACCAACTTTGGTTAACACATCTGGTCTGTTGTTGGGATTAAACAGTTTGGAACAAACTTCGTGATAACTGAGAAGACCAGGTTCCTTTGTATAGATTCCTTCTTCACCTGGGCCTTTGATTTCATCAATTGGTGGTACTCCAGTTATTCCAGATTTACTAGTCATTTTCCATGTACGGCCGTATGTAGGAATTCCAAAGATCAACTTGTTGTTAGGAGCTCCATTTTGTAACCTAAAACGTGTGTTTTTTATATTTACCAAACGTACATCCAAATTTACTCACCAAAATTGGACGAGATAATTTCCATTTTCGTCATGTTTTCGCTCAATAATCTCATGAAGAGGTGCAGTATAATCGGCTTCTTTTGGATTGCGTTCAGGAGTATAATAGTCAAAAGCCCATAAGTTAACGAAGTCCAAATTAGGAATAAGTTGGCGAACATCATGGAACACTTAAAGTAAACATTTAGAACTTTCAGGTGAAAAATTTGCAAGACACTTACTACTGCTGTTAACATTGGGAAGAACAGACGTTGAAAGCAAAAGCCCATCTTGTCTAAATGCATTTTTCGTTTCGCGTACCAATGCAGTAAATTGGTCTCTGTGTTCAATATATTTTGGATCTATTTCGCTTGGTGATACAAAGGTGTGTTTAACGCTGCTCCAGACTTTGTCTAAAATTAAACGAAATAAATATGGAAATGTGAATAAACATCACCACTCACTCCAAGTGCTGCGAATCTTCTTTGGTTTGGTTTCAGGGAACTGCCATGCCAAATCGAGACCATCAAAACCGTACATTTTAACGACGCTTTGAGCTGATTCGATAAAGGCATGTCTATGGTCGGTTGATTCGAGCTGAAAACATTTTACTGATTATTCGAGAAATGTACATATTTCTTTTTCTTACAAGAGTTAAGTATTTATCTTGGTGCAGTTCATCCCTATTCCCTCCTACTGAAAGAAGAATACGCAAACCAGGATATTGACGTTTGAGGTTAGTGATGGCTCTATAATTGTCGTGTAAGATATCGAATTGTTCATTTAGAGGCACTAATTTGTAGTTGTCAGCATTAATTCCGGCAAAACCGTACATTAAATGCGTGCAAAATTTAAGAGGCTCAGCTAGGAAAGTGTTTTCAAACTTGGCTTGTCCTGAAATAAA
>JAHWXV010142599.1:0-26092 GCA_024586415.1 Phrixothrix hirtus
TAAAAGAAATTTATTTTTACTTACCGGTGATAAGTGATGCCTTAATTTTTATATATAGACTTACTATCTTTATTTATACAGCCTATCACAATACAAGATAACATTTTTCTCAATTAAATTGCACTAAAAAGCTGTGAAATAACGAAAGCAAGAACAATGTTGATTCGACCGCTGCTTATACCGAACTGACGTTTGATTCTGCAGTAGACAGCAGTTGGACTGCAGTTAGGCTTCAGTTTTACCCTAGTACACTGGTTCTACTTATTTAAATGTTCTGTGGTATCTACTATATTTTCAGGTGCACGTAATACTCTTATATACGTATATTATATCAAGTTACTTTAAAAGAAAATAATTATTCCTATGGATGTCACTTCATGATAGTTTTACTAAAATAACAATGTTTATTGGTTGAAGGTTTCTATGTTAGAATGTTTTATTAATTAATTTTTAAAATATTAACAGATTATGCAATAGTTTTGTAATTTTCGTACCATTAGAAGTTGATAAAAATTATAGGTAGTAGTAGTGCATACATACATATATACATACATACTATATGTGTACATATTATGTGAATAACTATACGTATTTGGAGTAGATCATTGAACTGTACAAATGAGTTCTAAATGTGTGAATTTTGCGCGTATATCACATTAGGCATTTACGAAGATTAAACAGGCGCACACCAGCAGAAATATTTCATCTTTAATTCATCATAAAAGTCATGATTGAAAGATAAAGAAAGAAAATCGTAGGAGTATTTAACAGTTTGATTTTCGTAAACGCCTATTAGAATCAAATGTATAGATTCTACAAGTAAATTCCGCAAGTAAGCATAATGTTTAGATGTTATGAATCATTTACAAAAGAATTTTAATTATATGAAAGGATTAATTCGCTTTAATTTAACATTTTTTAATCATTATTTTGCTAAAAATTTTAGTTTAGAAACAATCTGCACTTTTTCTATAGATACAGTTCTTTTGACGCTAATTCAATTTACACATAATTTTTAAAAACATAAGAATCGCGTAAAAAGAGGTGTAAATATAGTTATTCAATTTTGATCTTTTATGGAACAATTTTGAATATTTAAATTTGTTATTATAACGCACGATCATAAATACCATTTAGGTTCCTAATATTAATTACATGTTTTCAAAGCATACATATTATCTATACACATCCATAATCACAAATCTAGTAACTTATAAGAATCTGCTGAAGATATAACTTTTGTTAGACTAACTAAATAAATCAGAAAGTGTTGTTGACAATGCGAATAAGTGAAATCTATCTGCATGACGTAATACAAAAGGTCGGGCGATGTCGTGCGCCATTGAATGAAACTGTCAGATGTGTTGCCTATCTATTTTGCGTTTTGCATTTGCGGGGTAGCGAATTAAAGAGTTACTTTTAATTTCTTAAACTGTGTTGTCATCTTGATTTGTTCCATTTATAGTTATCTACCCCGCTACAGAAAGTAAAATTACAATTTTCAAATATTTGGGATATTATAAAATTTACTTTTTAAATTTTTTTGGCCTACATTTATTTAAAAAAAATGTTTTTCGTTTCGTAGCGCCCTAGTACTAGTATACTAGAATGCATCTAATTTTTTTGGTAGTTTCAATTCCATGCATATGAACAGAATTCGAAACCCCGGTTTACCTCAAATGTGTTTCGCGGTTGTTTACATTATATTACTAAATACGCACCTTAAAATACCTAGATCTTTAATTAAATACAAATGTATAGCAATTATTTAGATTAGATTGAAAATAATAGATAAATAATAAATGAAGTCACATTTTGATTTCAAAATAGCGGTTTAGATATTTTTCTAAATTGAGATAATGCCATATTCAAGGCACGCGTGTTGACACCTGATCGAGGTCGATAAATTTTTCACCGGAGAAAAATTTAAAATGCATGCCTTCTTCTCGAATTAGGAAGCAAAATCGTAGGTCCTGTCTCAATGTGATGTTTGGCACGTAAAAATCTCTGCTGGCGGTAGAATTCCTCCGAATTCGGCAAAATTCTAGTAGGCGAAATGACAATAGTAGTTAATGCCAAGAGGGTTAAGGGAATTTGCGCATCCCGAAGCCTCAGTCACATAATAAACAACAAATTTTGTATTACAATTCATTCATCTTTTGGCTTTAACATTCTAATGTTTATCTTTTTAGAATAATTGTTTATGTAACTAATTAGATCAAAATTTAATATTTTTACTTTATTCAAAATAAAATTTCACTTTAGTTGTTTTAACTTGCTTGAATCTTTTACTGCTGTACATTAAAATTTCAGGAGATTATTCTGGATGGAAGCAGTTTTCGAACGGGAAAATTCAATCATTCCACTTCTATTCAAGGACCTATGAATATCTTTATCAATTACTGCTAGTCATAAGAGCATTAGATGCTGTTGTAGTTGCTATTAAATTCCGATAAATCTTTACTAATTTTCACTTACTTCCTTCTATTTTAATTTTTAACTCAATCCATGATTACTATTGTTAACTCTAACATTTTATTTACTGTAAAAGGAATGAACGTAAAACGTAGACGGTGAAGAACAATTATCGTAGTATTTATGTGAAAAGATGCAATTTAAAGTACAAGTGATAAAAATTTAAACCAAGTATTTGATATTGTTGTTTTTACGAAAAACTTACGCTTACGCTCAGTGTGAATCAGGACTTCCAATACAAAACTCATTTACACTCTGTTTGTTAGATGTTGGATTTTATCGTTATGTCGTTTTTGGGATTATTCACGATCTAACTAGTTTTTGCAATTAACCCGGCTCGGCGCGGCACCCAAAGGAATACATTAGTAGGCGGAATTAACGGAATACCGAACTTAATTCTACTGCATCGTTCATCAATCCTTACAAGCGCCATTCTTCAATTTTTTTATATACTCTGAAAGTATACTATGGGCATTTATAGCATACCTCTATTTTCTTAAGTATTATACGAGGCGTGCTGCAATTGTTTCGAGAATAGCTATGAGAACACACTGATAGTGCTTCTATTGTTCTTCAAAATATTCTCCCTTAAAATCAATACACTTTTCCATACGTTCGAACCAGTTGTTGAAGTACTTTTTCCATTCCGAAGATGGTATAGCAGAACTGTGAGTTTTGAATGCTTCCACGGCATCTTCAGGTGTTGAAATACGGGTTACATGCATTTTATCTTTGACAGCCGGGAATAAAAAGAAATAATTTGGACTTAAATCCGGACTGTATGGACAATGAGTCATTAATTTTACCTCTTGCCGCATCAAATAATCGACAGTTTGTGATGCTGTATGTGACAATGCATTGTCTTGGTGCAAGGTGATCCGACGTTTTGCATTAGTTTTTTTGATTTCATTGATAACTTCTGGTAAGCAAATGCTTGTGACCGTGCGACGAGCTTCTAAAGCGACGGCAGCAACGTGACTAGTAACACTGAAAAATGTTGCGACAATTTTGTTTGAAACACATCGTGAACGGACAACTGTTGTTGGATTCAGTTCATCTTGAAATACCCAACCGCGCGACTGGTGCTTTGTTTCTGTCTCATATGAATAAATCCAAATTTGAAGCACCACGGTTAATTTTTTTCAGCATTTCCTTGCTTTCCTTGCATTGAACTTGAGCCACTTTTTGAGCCTCCGTCAAATTGTGTTGAATCCATCGGGCACACAGTATTTTTACACCTAAATGATCATGCAAAATCGTTGTTATTTGTTTCATGTCAATGCCAAGGGTCGATTCTATTTGATCGTAAGTCATATGCTGATCCATTTCAATTATCTCACACACAGCATAATTTTTTTTTTAAATAACACTAGTTCGCGGACGACCTTCACGAAATTCGCCACTGAAGCTACTGCGACCAAACTTGAACCCTGAAAACCAGCGGTAAATTGTTATTTTAGATGGTACAGCAACTGTTGTTGAGTTAAATTACTTCTAAAATCATAAAAAATCATTGCACGAAATTGTTTGCGATTTAATTCCATCTTTGCCGATAGTTTTTTATTTTACTCTTAAATACAAACGTTATCAAACGATGTTTTATTCAACTGTCAATGCTACATAGCCTAAAAAATGCCAAATTTTACGATAGTGCCATCTATGAATCTCTAATAATCACGGAAGTACTCGATTCCCGAAACATATGCAGCACCCCTTGTATAAGCAAAAATTTTGAATAATGTTACCTATTCTAAACTTAATACAGGAAGCGAAAGTCTGTTTATTAATTGTCCTGCGCTTTCTGTGGGACCTCGCTTTGTTTGTAATTTTTATAATTCTATATTAAATCTATTAATTTGTTGACCAAGCGGTATAGGAAATAAAAACTAAGTACTAACTTTAATTTTTAAATGTAATTTATTACTTGACTATCGTAATACATCGTTTTGTTTACCGTTATCAAATGGTTTACTTGCCTTAAGTGTACAACGGTTTTTATATTTCAGAACTGACAATTTTTAGTATGCAAAATCTTAATTATCACTACTTATTCAAATAGAATTGCAATCTTGAGCGCTTTGCAACTGATTTTACAATAGGATAGATCAGAAGCGTATAAGTTGTTGAGTTATATTTGCGGTAAGTATTTAATGACTTTTGAGCGATACGATTTAATCTCTAGTTTTACATCGTGCGTAGTGATGAATCAAGAATCGTGAATAAACGTATTTACTGCAAGGTTTTGTTTTGTTTATAAGAACTTAATGCTACTTCTTTTTTGATAATTAGAGGAACGCTCGTGTGTCTATTTAAATGAATTTTATCAGAAAATATTGCAGGTAAGCAAGGTAACAGCTGGACGAGAACCAAACCCTTTTTATTTAATTTAAAATGCAGAAGTCGGAAAATTTTTTATAAATTGTTGATATTTCTAACATACATCGTTTATAACTGAAAAGGAATAAATAATATATGTATAATTCAGAAATCTCCATAGGTTAAGAATTTTGGGATATTTTACAATTGCCTTACCGGTATACTTTGGTCATAGTCCATTACTGATTTTTGATTGCAGGCCACACATAATAAAAATAACGCGGGATTTTATCAAGGCATTTTTGTTTACTTCCACGTTATGTAATATATAAAGCGCAATAGAACAATTCATTTCTTTAATTTATTGACTTCAAAAATTGTATTAATTTAAATATATGCAATATAATACCTTTTATAGTCAAGAAAAAATCAAAGATTTATAAAACAATCTTTGAAATTGTGTACGCAGTACATTATTTGTCTAAATTTACATTTCTGTCGTCAATGTAAAATAACTTTTGGTGCTTAATGTTTGGGGTAAAGCTTCTACATTTAAAATCTGTTCTTGGGATTTATTTCGCAAGTTTATCCTTAATCGCTTTCTATCCTCGGACTTTTATAGCTCTTCTCCATTTTCTTAAAATAACTCTGTATAGCCCTAGTTCCGAAGTTTGTATTGTTTTAACACCGGTTTTGTTGTTTTTGATTTAAAACTTCGTTCTAATGTGAATTCTTCTTTTAGCGCATTTGGTAAACCTATCAAATGTAAACAAAAACACAGTGCTAAAAAGGTCGATAACTTCAAAAATCAATTATATAAATACAAATATTTATCTAGTTGTGAAATTCGTTGTCATAGGTTTCATTGTTCGGCTAATTCTTCTGCAATAAATTAAGTTAATATTACGAAAAATATTGAATAACGTAATTAACCTATTCCTAAGGTCGCGTACAAAAAGTATCAAAGTAATTAAAAACTGTAAATATTTAAATATTTATGGAAACTTTCACAGTTATTATTCATAATTAAAACAATTTTTGGTTTAAACTGTGTAACTTTAATTAACAAATTAAACGTTTCGAAAACTATTTGTTTCTTTTTCAATAAATTGACAACTCAAAATTGACAATTGTCAATTTATTGAAAAAAAAACAAATAGTTTTCGAAACGTTTAATTTTTTAATTAAAGTTACACAGTTTAAACCAAAAATTGTTTTAATTGTAAATATTTAATTTACAAAATATTTTGCGGAAACGGCTTAAAATACAAACAATTGGTATATGTATATACAAATATATACGAGGGATATTTCATAATTACTACACAGATTGCCAACATTGCGCAGTGATTGATGCGTCGAAAGTGAATGTTGCATCAGTTGTAGTTCAAGGTTTGAGGAATAAGCACGTGTTCTTGCTACCTCAATAGCGTGTATTGTTGTTAAAATACGTCATTTAGAAATGGAGTCTGCACCGGTCTCGGGTACTGTGACTGTGGATGATCGAATCTTTATGTGGCAAAACTTTAAGTGAAATGTACGGCATGTTTATAGAAGACCATAGTACAGTTTTTCGTTGGACTAATCGTTTTCGTAAAGGTCGTGTAAGCATAAATGATATCGAAAGACGAGGAAAGCCGTACAGCAACATACGAAAGAAGAGTGAAACTTGCGGCAGATGCTTTCGAAGAAGATCGTCATGCGACATGTGAGCAAGTTTCAACAACGTCCGTATTTCGAATTCTCAGAAATGATTTAAACAAGACAAACATTTCTGCGTGATGGGTTCCTCTTTGATTGAGTATTGAACAGAAACAAAGACATTTGAACATTGTGACATTGTTCAAACAAAGATATGCTGTTGAATATCAAGTTTTCCTGCATCGAATTATCGCTATTGATGAAACGTCGATTAGAGAATCTACATTAGAGATGAAATCTCAGTCGAACGAGTCGAAAGGACGTTCTTCCCCTCGTTCAAAAAATTTGGTGGAAGTTAATCCAGGGTGAAACAAATAATGATCTTCGCTTACGATGATTATGGAACCATCATGATACACAGGGTTCCATGTGCGACAAGTGCTCAAGGCTGGGCCGCTCCTTCCCCATGATAACGTTCACCCGTACGTTGCCACTGAAAAGCTGCGTGAATACGGTTGGGAAGTGCTACCGCATCGTGACTACAGTCTTGACATGAGTTCTCCAGACTGATTTATTCCCAAAGCTGAAATAACCCATGCGAGGAAATCGATTTTCATCTGTAGAAGAGCTTTCCGCCGCAGTGTCACGGTCAATGTTAAACCTTATGTACAATATTCTTGCCCTTGCGTCTGTTACGCCAATAAGTTTTTATAAAATTATAAGAAAATTGTGCTTCGGTGTTGTATAATTTGAATTTCTGTTGTCCTGGTATTTTTAGTTTAAATTAATTAAAGACTTTGATTTCTTTCTCCTAACTATTGCTAAATAACTAACTTCTGCTTACCTTTCTTTACTTTATTCCTTTTGCTCTTTTTATTGTCAAGGTTTTGGTGATACGCGCTTTAAGAAATGGATCGAGATTTCGAAATTCGTCCTATTGTATTTCTAAGGTCGTTTGAAACCTCACTTTGTTGTTAGCTTTGACTGGAATAACTACTGTCAATTTTTCTGTGCTTATAATACTGTTTCTTTCTGTCGCTTAAGAAACCCATTATTAATTAAAATGGGGTAAGTCTTTTGTTTTATTTTGTCTGTCACTTAAGTAATTTTTGTCTTCCGATTAATATCTCGACAGACAAACACCTGATGGACACGGATGATCTCTATCTTATAGAAGCCCCGAAGAATGCAGCGCGCTCTATCTTATGGACTCTTTGAGTTTCAAGGAGCCTTCCTTATGTTAAACTACCTATGTGGACTCCCAGTTTGCTTATTTGGCTTGAACCTCCCGTATCGTTGCCACATAGTGTCATGGACGCTGGTCCTTGGCTGCTACTGCATTGCTTCTTTGGCTACGGCCCGCCATCTATAAGAACATAGTCCGCCTGTCAAACCATTTTCTTTTGTCGTTTCCTCAATTACTTAAAGTTATGAATTTTAATATACGTTCAAATATTTTACTGTTGAAAGATTAAATACTACTATGCTAAATGAGAATGCACCAAGCTTGCATCAAGTACAGACGTATTTGCTGTTAGCTCATTGTTCTCTAGTGATACTGTAACTTAGGCTCCTTCAGCTTGCTGCGGTGTGTCGGTTGCAGTATCCAACTCAGATAATAGGTGTGCGATAGTGCGCAAATATAATATTTTATTTCACTTGCGTGTTTGACTACCTAGTCTCCAAGATGTCCGACAGCCAGATTATCAATCCTACACCCCGTGAGCTACAAGCGCTCAAGCACTACTATAACGCTAACTTCACGCATGACGGAAGTAAATTTTTTAAACTGCCACCAAGGACAATAGGAAATCTTTCCAGGGACATCGGCAAGATCATATTCAGCGCCGCAATGCCGGAAACTTCCCGGAAAGCCTCCGCAGAGGCTGTTAAAACAGCGACGAAGATGCTGGAGGACACTGGGTGCTCCTCCGTGGAAAAAGAAAAATCAACTGGATCTAGTGAAATACGCGACCCCAAACGAGAAAGCGACGCCGACGCCGAAGGCTTCTCACAGGTGAACCGGAAGAAACAAGCAAAGAAGACTATGATTGAATCGACTGCAGCTCCGATCGAGACCTCTAACGGCTATGACGTCTTAAGCAGCACCGTGCCACTAACGCAAGGTACGGAAGCCACTCCTTAAAGGGCGATATCGCCCATCATCCTTCGATCGAAGAGAAGTGGCCCGAGGTCGACGCTATGCTTCGAACTCAAAGCATAGCAGTTCGCAGGGCACGAAACGTGGCGTCGGGAATCAAAATCAACCCGATCACGCCCAGCGACCATCAAGGCATCAAGACGTTCCTTGAAACACAACAACTTGCCTACCACACTTTCAGATTCCCCAATGACAAATTATTACGGGTTGTCATAAGGGGAATTCCTCATGAAATTCCCGATGAGGTCATCCTGGATGACCTCAAACAACAAGGGCTACCTGCGTTATCTGTTCGCCGCATGCGTAGGGGCCCAAATAAGGTTCCAATACCGCTAAACTACGTGGAACTTGAGAACACTGGCGAGGGAAGGAAGATCCGCCAAGTAAAACAGTGCTCCACCTGGAAGTGGGCATTGAAGCTCCTCGCAAGAGAAGAAGCACGAGAACCCAGTGCCACCGGTGCCTTCGGTTCGGCCACAGCCAAAAATTCTTCAACGCGGAGTCCGTGTACGTTAAGTGCGGGAGTGGGGACCTAAGCGGCGAGTGCGAAAAGCCAAAGTAGTCACCGGTAAAGTGTGCAAACTGCGCTGGAAACCGCACTGCCAGCTACAAGGGGTGCCCTAGGTACCACAAGATAGCAAAGGCAACATCAACACCACGAAGGGGCGTATCCTACATGGATGCAGCCAAAGCCCCGCCCACAACACAATCGCGAAGTACAAAGGTCAACCGCAATGTCCAGAAAAGGGGAGAAGCTTCCTTCCCGGAGCTGAACATAAACACAATCACAAAAATCGGCAACATCATCGGCGAAGTCACGAAATATGCATCCACTTTCTCAGAAGAGGTACAGCAAATCATACAGTTCTTACTGGAAATTTTCAAGCTAATCGGGCACCTAAATTCCCAAAAGGGAAGCCGCAAGCCCGCAAACAAGATCCAACCAGGACTACAAACACTATGGACGAAGGTGGTAAAAGTTGAAATCAACTTGGTACACTTTAGCCCCAGAAGTTCATCGTACTACTATGCTACTGTCTTTTCTGCTACTGTAAATTCTGTTAGCCGAAATTAGTTAGGTATTTTATCATATAATTGTTCTTTTGAATCACGCGATTTGTACTAAGAATTTAAATTTTTCATGTTCCAATCTGTAAAACTAAGGACAACTCTGGCTATTTGTTTACCATTAGGGATAAATTCTTTTGGTTTAAATAAAACATAAACTTTTTACTTTACTATTTTCATTTTGGTTGTAACTAAATTGAATAGTAAATTTTTGTTAAAATTACATTTAGTTCTCTGGTTAAGTGAATTTTGCGTTCCTCTTCCTTTTGCTAGTTAAAGTCATTAGTCATATCTGCTTACAGATTTAACCCTTTCTTTTTTTACGTCAATTGTTAAGTTTATACAATTCAAAATTTCATATAAAGCTTAAATAATTTTACTTTAATTCATTTCGTATGTTTTCTGTTTTGATATAACATCGTCCTGGACTTGCACTAATGATCTTAATAATATGAACAATTAAAATTTAAAGAAATGTTAGTCTTTTATTTACGACATTAACGAACTTTTCCTGAATCTATACGTGATCGACCAATTCGTCCCAGCAGAGTTTACTTACCGAGAGTGTAGATCGGCGGAGTTTAAATAATGGATAAACCACTTACTTGGTGATCTGAAGGTCGTTGACTTGCCGAAGGAATTGAAGATAACAAACGTGCTCTCTCGGATATTCTCTTTGTCGTAAGTAACATACAACCTTGTCGGATTTAAAGTCTTTGGTCCCAAATCGACAGGAAATTTAAGTTTATCCCTTTTTCTAAAAATTCGCGCTGGTCGGAAATACATCAAACTTCTATCAATTTGATCCCCTAATACATCATATGGGTAACTCTTCAAATTTATTCTTTGAATATCGCCTAGACACGCGCTACGGAAATGCAACCTAACTTTTTACCTCTCCGATCTCTACTACTGGTAAACGAAGTATTTCTCCTTGAAATTGAAGGTAAGAAGACGAGAGAGGTTATCGTTTATTTTTAGGATTGTTAGCCTTTACACGGGAATAGCCGAATCAATATTTTTAAGAAAAATGCTAAAACCGTCACCTGGGATTTTCGAATTTTAGTAATTGTTAATAAAATCATATTAAACAATTTACAAATTTACTATTGTGCTTTTTGCATAAAACTTTCACCAATTGGATTTTATTATTATTATTACGTGGATATATATACCGGGTGTTTTCAAATGAATGACCAATATCGTAAGAATTTTAGATGCGCTTACAAGCTTTCTATAACTTTCTTTAACTTTATTAAGTTAAGTTAAGTAAATACTTCCAAGTCTCTGTTAATCCCCTAAGTGTTGCCAAGTTCGCTGTTATCACGTAACCACGCACTTCTTTGCGGAGTAAACTACCGACGTGCTAGGTTTTAATATGTGTGTTAAAATATTCTAGTCTATAGCAAGAAATTAAAATTATCGGCAATGACGTCACCCTAACAATTTCACGCGAAGAAGTTTTGCTAAGCGCGAGGAGGGGTCGTGTTAGAAGGTTTGTATTGCACTTAATTTGTTTTTATAAAAGATTATCGACTAAAACAACTTTACAAATAGCCAAGAATAAGTTTAGATCAACTAAGTAATGCATCAAAATATATGATAACTTACATAGTTACAGTTCATTACTATAATTCAAAAAAGTTGTATGAAGAACGCCACTTGCAAGCTTTCACTATGGTAATGTTTTACCGCCAGCGGTTCTATATTGCTGATTAATGACGATTCGTCACCAACTTGTGTACCGTCGGCGGTAATCGGGCAATGCATTTATATACAATGGTCAACAATCACTCTAAAGCGGCATAGTCGGTAACTTTATAACGAATCTAACTCATTGTAATGAATTACTGATGCGTTTAACGCCCCGGAGGTCACAGTGTATCTAATAGATACACAAGCACCATTTTTGTTAATATCTCCGATCTGATAATCCATATCTCGTTACAGTTGTATTTAGCTGTGGCTTCATTCTTTCCGCTTCCCCTTTCACACTTGGTTAATTTATAAAGCATCGAGTGTAGTAACTATTGATAGTTAATAAAATGAAGTGGGTCCATCTAGATGGTTTATAAAATTATTTCGGAATGAATTTGGGTGATTATCGACTTTATTTTATACATTGCTGTGCAACAAGTGTCTCATTAAATTTTAACATTCCTAAAATGCATCATTCTTTTTTATTATCATATGGACTACTTTTTAATAATAGGTTTCATAACTAAATTTGTAATATTTTTACGAGTTTTTATTAATAAATTAATGTAATTACTAGTGTTATCGTTTTTCGTGTTAATTAAAATTATTAAATATGCGTAAAGTTATATTAAAAAATTAAATTGAAACACCCCAAACTCATAGCATGCATAAAAGTTATAGAAATGTAACGCATATTTGTGGATACTCCACGGCCTCTTGCGTTACAAAATAGACCGTGATTTCCGTAGGATTAATAATGTTATGCCGCTTCTATTTAACAAAGTATATCTAAATTATTCCTGACGTCACTGCCAACAATTTTGAACTTCTACTATGGTTAATTCTCTCCTTGCAATTGCGTTGAGTCTTCGTTAAGCCGTTGAACTGATTCGACATTCTCCTCACACGTTCAGCTATATGATCGAAACGAGGTCATTTAAAGAAATACCCAAACAGTTTAAATAACACCTCACCCAGAACTTGCATTTTTTGTCAAAGAGACGATCCAATAATGAGTGTAGGGGTGACAGGCAACAGTGCTTTGTAAGAGCGCTTTTAATTCCTATTATTTTTATAACAGCATTTATTAGAAGACACCCTGTATATTGTCATTTACAAATAATATCCTATTATTATTTAAATTCAATTAATATTCAGAACCATTTCTCTTTTACAAAATTACCTATTCTAAACACATTCCTTGCATTTTCCGCTTATAACAGAAATAGCTACATCTAAATAAAGTGTGTTCAATTACTACGAAAGGAATGTGTAACTTTAAACATATGATATCACGCAAGTAAAGCTCTATGGAAGACTACACTTCAACTTAAGGGCAGTAACACATACTTTTCAACGCTTTGAAATGCTTGTTATAAATTTAACACAATTTTCAATACTTCCGTCCTTATTTTCTGCAGGCAATTTAACATCGTCTTTCAGAACTGTAATTCGTCTGCTCTTAGCTTCGGCAGAAATAAGATGTGCGAGCTCTGTGAGAAGCTTCTAGATTCCGCGAAGAAAAACTAAAAATTAAAATTTTTTAAGAGACTGGCGTTCGTTTATGGCTATTTATTGTAATTACACCGATAAAAGCTTTGCCACGGTCCAAACCGGCACTAGGCTAGACCACGTTCTCGGTCGATAGAACCGAAGTTAGCAGCGAGCGCCGACTATACGACTGCGGTGTGAGGGTTGGGTTCGAAACTATCGACAGAAATCGCTGTTAACAGTTCATCTCCTAATAATCAGATTCACGGTACACAATTGGTTGGAGCGCTACTTCCTCTGTCCACGGTAAGGGGTTTGCTCAAAAGGCATCAACCAGCGAGACAGAACTGATCGTCCGCGTTTCTTTACCTGTATAATAGGTACTCCATTTGCAAGAACAGGTCCGCTCTCCGGCTACAATAATGTGGCGCAGGTTTTACTTGAACCCGCTCCCAAGTCCATAAGATTTACAGGTAATGGTTTTAAATCTAAAGCTAGTTGAAATAAAACAATTAAATGAGATCCAATTAGTCGTATAATACATTCAAATAAAGATAAAATACCATAACTATTACGGTGTTATTCAAATCAGTTTTTCCATATAGAAATTCAAAATAGTACATGAACTAATTAGGGTACACAAACGTCACCGTTTAAACTGAGTCAAAATTAAACGGCCCAAAGAGTTAAACACATCATCATTGTTTGACTAAATTTGCTGGTGTAAATACAGCACATAAGTATCTCAGAGTTACTAATACGAAAAACTAAATGTTTATAGCCAATACAAATTATCCTTCGGTTTGTGGGAATGAACTATTTCTCACTGATAAGAGACATACAGCACTCCGAGAGGGTCCGTAAATGCTACAGGCTTCAACACACGTTTTGCATTGACATAAGATACAGTTATCCCGTTTCCTACACTCTAGGAATATCTGTTAATACAGCACACAAGGGGGTGGTGTAGATGTTACCGGAGAATAAATTCGTCCAAATCCTGGGTCCAGATCGGTAAAAGTCCACTATTGACTGTCAAGTATACAAGGGGGACTTCAATCCAAATAATTGGTTAATTTCGGGCCAAAGCACACACACACACACACACACACACACACACACACACACACACACACACACACAAGACCGCGCGAACCCATCTGCCACACTGAACTCGGTTACCAAAACAAGCATTCGTCTTCCTCACCGACAACTGAATTCAGAACGTCCTCTAAATAAAAGCCGCGCGTACGTCACCTAGGGTATATCAGAGTCTTTAAATATCAACGACAAATAGCAAAACAAATTAACTATCAAAATGACAAATACGATCCGTCAAAAAATATTTACTTCAACTATATTTTTAATTTTTAATGCAACAAAAATACTCAGCTCTCGTTTCCATTACAGAAAGTTACAATTTAGATCTTACAAATACAATTTTATTAATTCCGGTATTTCAGGATCATTGGTATCTGTATGTATTACAAGATCTGAGATTTCGACAAAAACTCAAATTGAAAAGTGACATACAACGTAAAAACTAAAAACTAACCATCGATCACGTTTTTATGACAATACCCACTTTTATAAAAACCCAAACTTCTAGGATCTGTGAATACAAAAAAAATTCTGACAGGTTATTGTTAATTATAAAGGTGACTCCGCTTCCGCATCCAGCTAAGTCGCTTACAATTATCTTTGCCTTTCTTATCTACTTGATAAACATTTATGAAACGTTCAGCTAACGGTAGCTTGAATTCCGTACCATCACAAATTACGAAATCGCTAAATTTTACAGAAATTAATTTAAATTAGCATATTTTCTTTGATACACTTCGAAATACGAACGAATATATTTAATCAATATAGTGTAGTAATGATAACAAATCATTTGTGAACATTTGAATTTAAGTAAGGTTAAATACCCAAATAGTCAAATTTTAAATCGTTGCTTCCACGATTAAAGTAATATGGAGTTTGTGTTAATTTAAATGTTTTCGTGTTGTACTTTTTATAAATTTCCTTTATGGATTTTCATTATATCGACATTTATTCTATTAATCCGTTTTATTTAAGAATGCTAGTTTTAAATTAACCTTTATTTGTGGCTACCAGGTAAGACATTTTGTAATCTGAAAAGTTCAGCGGTTAATTGCACAGCCATGACTTTTATAACCTTACGAATTACCATATCTCTAGTGATTTCGAACTGTGCCCTCCATTTCAAAATTTCGCACAATTATCTATTATCCTCATCTGGAGTGCTGCCCTATCGGTTTTGACAATTTTACCTTTTATCATCAACAACGCTTAAGCACTTACATAAAAGCTAATATATTAGGTACTCTTGAAACACATCTTTTCCTTAGCCAAGTGTGCAAGCATGTAAGTTCCAAGTTATAGACAATATCACACTCAAAATATGCGTAGCGCCATTTTGCCTCTTATAACTCTCCAAATGGAGTCTTGTAGTTTGAAATTAAAACCTACCCATCAATACTTTCTTCAGCATGCGGCGGATGTGAGTTAGATTCTTATTTTCTCGTCTTAAGCTACCTTAACTCATAGAACATGTATAATTTTAAAGTTCATATTTATTGCTCTGCTGAACGGTCCCTTGTCCACTGTTACTACAGATATGTATATCCTGTTATTTGTCGACACGATGGTGCAGATTGTTACACGTTTGAAAGGCCACTAGGTCATGTACAAGGTATTCTAGCTGAAGAGAGCATAGTTAGAGAAATGTCGTAGTTAGAAAGATCACCTGGTACTTTATGGTTCTTATATATTGAGAAAAGTAAAGGAAAACTATGGGTCGACAACCCTAAAACTACGTAACACCGTTGGAATGTCATAGGCAATAGGATCCATAACATGTTGTGCGATGATCTGCATTATGTTGGTCATTCACAGTCTGATTCCAATTGTTATGACATAAAATTGAGAAATTTCTAACGACAAAATGATTGCATCCAAACAGTCAATATCTAATTGATCAACCACATAATGAACGCAGTTATAACCAGGTTGTTTTACTGAATGGTGATATTTTCGGACAAGAATTTGTTAAAGTATGTATGCAGAAACAAATTGGGAAACAAATGGTAACTATTTCTCTGTAAAATGTATAACTTGCTGTTCAAGAATATAAAAAACTTGGCAGACAGGTTAGAAAGATGATGCAATGTATTGCCTGTACGTTAGCTATATTCACCTGAAGAAAGGATCAATAAAATCGGGGTTTTACAGCGACAGAGGTTGCAATGGGACTACTTAAAACGGAGAATATGAGCTTATTCAGGCGACTAAAACCTTTTAGAAAGACGACTTACAAGAACCAATTTGTTTTAAAAGCAGAATCGTTTAAATGACAAAAATGTTATTCGTGATTAGAGTTGTAATTCTTTTGAAAGTAACTAATAGCATAGATATGGTATTTAAAATCTGCAAAATACTATGCTTAAAAAAACATGATACTTGATTTTGTGTGAATCGCATATTAAAAAGGGTATCACCAAAATCGTGCGATTTATCTAATTATATTTCTAGATACGGTTGCCACTAGATTAATGATCCCATCGGACGTGTACTCATGTACACAGATACACGTCTCCGTTCCTCGCCTTTATATGTTAAATGTTTTTAATTGATTAATTAACTAAAACTCATTTTAAAAATTTTATTACTTCGAAATGATAGGAGTGCTATAAAAATTATTATCTCCATTTTTAATTAAACATTTGTAATTAAACAAAATTATTAATTTAACTGTTACCATGTTTATTCGCAATTATTCTAATTTTTAATTAAAATTCTTGTTCTTAAGAAACTTGTATTTACTTGATGATGCGATAAGACCTTAGCCCGAAACATCAATAAAAACACTATATAAAATAATTTACATCTTTTATTATATATTGAGAATTAAAGGCCTCGGGAAAATATAATCAATTACAACTTTATCAATCATTCTCTGAAACCCAATTTACTGTTCTGGAAAATGATGGATGTCATATTAAACATTTAAAACAATCTGAAATCCAAATACGGATTTTCATTCTAAAATTGGTGTAATATGAAAATGAACATAAGATAACAACTGAATTTATAAAGTAACTATTATTATTGACTAATTTACCAATTCCTCGCCCAAATGTACTAATGTACCGGGTGCCCTAAAAAATTATCCGATTTTTAAATTATTTTTGTTTTGTAAAATATTATACATACAAAATTAAGGGTAATTTTATTTTGCGGTTTTAATCATAAAATTTTATTCCGTGGAAATTTATAGGTGCTCAATGTGCCCTGCTTGAGGTTCCCGACATATTACCATGCGGTATTGGAGTTCGTCCTACACTTTATCAAGCGTAGCTTGATTAACTGCTGCTTTGAATGCGCTTATGTCGTTCAGTAGTTTAACCGGTATTGTTGGAGGGGAAGGCGTATAGAGGCGCTGTTTTACGAAAGCCCAAAAGTAAAAATCGCATACAGCAATGTCTGGCGATTTTAGAGGCCAGTGATGTAAAGCAGAATTGTTACGTCCCATACAGCCGATCCTACGCTGAGGAATACCACCGTTCAAAAATTCTCGAACGTAAAGGTTCCAGTGAGATGATGCCCCATCCTACTGGAAAATGTAGTCTTCCAAATCGGTCTCTAATTGAGGGAAAAGCCAGTTTTCAGTTATGCCGAAATTCTCCTAACAGTATTCTCTAACAAGAAAAAGGGAACATACACCCTTTCACGAAAAGATGTATAAAAACATGTCCTTTTGGTGAGTCCCTCTTGTGTTCTATAACTTGACGTGGCTTCTCTGTACTCTATATTCTAACATTTTAGCAATTTACTTTTCCACGTTATAAGCGTGTCTGAAATTCTTGCAACATGTGGCGTTTATTTGGAAACACCCAGTATATATATATATAGATAAACGAATATAAACCTAGTTGGTGAATTACCAGTACCATTATTCTGTCAAAATTAAAATCTTTAAATTTTGCAAAGCCATTAGTAACAACATTTATCTCAATATTCAAAAACCCCAGTTCACGTTTTACAAAACAGGGATTTTTCTATAAAAAAATACATCACTTTTCCCGTGACAACATCCTATCTTCTAAAAATAAATGTTAACCACTGATCCCCTTCACCCTACAATTTCAAGGAAAAAACCTTCATTAACGGCCGTAGAGTCTGGAACATCACGAAAAGTAGTTACATTTCCGTGTTTGTGTGTGTGTGTGTGTGTATGCGTGCATTCGGGCGTGCGTTCGTGCGTGCGTGCATGCGTGCGTGCGCGCACGCCTGCGTGTGTGTGCGCGTGGGTGGATGGGTGCGTGCATGTGCATGGGTGTGTGCATCAGCGTGAGCGTGAGCGCGTGCGTGTGCGTGTGCGTGCGCGCGCGCGTTTGCGCGAGCATGTGTACGTGTGCGCGTGCGTGCGTGTGTACGTGCGCGTGTACGTGTGCGTGTACGTGTGCGTGTACGTGTGCGTGTACGTATGCGTGTACGTGTGCGTGTACGTGTGCATGTATGTGTGCGTGTACGTGTGCATGTACGTGTGCGTGTACGAGTGCGTGTACGTGTGCGTGTACATGTGCTTGTACGTAAACGTGTACGTGTGCGTTTGCGTGTGCGTGTGTGGGTGCGGATGCGCTTGCGTGTGCGCATGCGCTTGTGCGTGCGCTTGCGCGTGCAGGTGCGCGTGCTTGTGTGCGCATGTGCGTGTGCGTGCGTACGTGTGTGTGTCTCTAACATAATTCTGTAGAAGTCATCAACGAGCTACCCGTTTTTGTATGAAAATGTATTGGAGGCCGAATAATTGATGATTCGGCCTTCTATCGCTAAAGGCAAATATTTAATTGGTGTCAACGTTTTTCAACTATCCGATTCGTCAGAAATGGCTAGGATCTGACAAGGAACTAAGAAAGGTACAATAAAAATTCAGTAGATAACGGCCGCACCTTTTGTTTATGCATTTTTTCATGCATTTATATTCGCTGGGAAGCCTTGCTTTCAGTCAGTAACGGATAGATAATTTTATTAACGTTTGTGTTAAATCTAAGTAACTAACTATTGGGTTGAAGTATTTACTGTAATTTTAGGCCATGATTAGATGGGACCTGCACTTGTTATTAATTTTAGAATAATTATAGGCATTAAACAGATATCCCCTCTATATATTTTTTGTACCTTATTTTAGTTTTACGTGAACATATGTTTAGATACTCTTTAATTGTTTGTACCATGTTATTTTTCTTTGTGTTATCATAAGTGAAGTATTTAGTACAAACTTTTTATTATTTTACCGTTATACACCTTTATAGACGTAGTAACTATGATTTTCTTACAGGAAAAACGCTAGACATAAGTAGGTGAAACATTCATAAATTGTAAGTCTCACCTGAACTGTATTAGGGTTACTTATCCAGTGGCTTACGCTAAATAAGTAATTAGTAAGTATCTTAAAGTAAAAATTATGACCTTGCGGTAAAAATAGGATTCCTTATCGTCTCGGTTCTGAAAAGATCTAACTATCAAGATATTTAGATACGATGGCGCCCAAAAGTTACGACTTTTTCCTGACTTTTGATTCTCGCAAGCCCGTTCTGAATTTTAACCTAATTATTTCCATCAAAACCGTAAAAGCCCCCTTTACTCCACTGTGGCGGCTGGAGCTATTAACTAATTCAGGGCAATCGGCATTTTAGACAACCTTTTTTGGGGCCCAAAGAGTTTTTCGGCTCGTCATAACGTATGTGTAATGTAGCCTCGTCACCAAAAATTCTCATCTTCTTCCAACTTGCTAAGGATGAATTCACAAAATTGCATACGTCGTTCTTTGTTATGTAGATGCAAAACACAGTCATTCTGGGAACCTTAACTCTCTACCTACATGGCAAGTGAATTCTTGGTGCCTTCGGAAGCAACCCTGGCAGATGTGCTCCACAATTTTGACGTACGGGGACGACCATTAGATTTCCCTTTACACAGTCTTTAAATTATCTATACCATCGCCTAATAGCCTAAGCTGTAGGAGGATCAGCACCGTATTCATATCGAACAGTTGTTACAGGCTCACATTGAATGCAGCGTAGACACAATTTGTTTTGTTTTGCAGTCGTCATTTCCACCAACAGCAATAACTGGTGAACGAAGTGGGCTAGCTGCAATCGCATGAAACTAGAGAGTACCCTCTTTTTAACAGTACACTGAATGATTGAAACGGACGAAGAGCTGAATATTTATGGTTTTTTGAAATCGGATGATGCTTTTAGAGACAAGATGTACATATGCTACTACTGAAATGCATTTTTAAAGAGCTTTCTAATGATGTGCCACAATGGGGAATTGCTACTGAAACTTTGAAACTTAATGTGACTGGAGGGTGGGATTGTATTCCCCTCAGTGTTTTCGAAGCGGTTCTGAGCATTTTCTGATATATCTTCTTATTCCTACCATATAGTATAATTCTCGTTTCTAAATTGTCATTCGGTATATATATATACAGGTGATATACAAAAAGTGCACACTACTAGGAAAGATTGTTATTTCCTGGTGAACCCAAGTAATTTTACTAGTTCTGGCGATGAGGTGAGAATTCGGGATCGATGGGTGAGATTGATAAAGTTGCGCGCCAACATGTCGTTTAAACAGATAACTCCTTATCAGCTTGGCGTGTAAAACTTAAAATCTGAAAATTTGTGACCAAGTAATATTCAAAATAAATTAAATTAAAAATATAAACCTTGGAAGAAGCAGACTTTATAACAAATAAAAAATAAATTTTGACAAAGATCATTACATAACGTATTGTTTCTGATATGATGCTATAATTGACATAAAATAAAGATTTAAAAAACTAATCAATTTAATAACAATTTGGAATCTCAGTTTACGAATCTTACAAATAAATATTTAGTTATATAAACTGTACGTTACACATAAATATAGTCATAAAATACTTGCAAAACATTATTAGGTGTGTCCCTTTTTCGTTTGTACAAAAGAAATCGAGTACAATGATTAGTTATTTACCTACAATAGAATTATTACGTACAAATACGTTTATATTTAAATAAATAAATGCTATATAACTGTAAAACTTCATTCATGGGTAATCGGAATTTATCGAAGGCAGGATTCGTTTACATGATGAAGACTTCGGCATGTCTAGCAGCAACAGTGGCGGTAATATCCTGGAGATCACAATTGGTACTCTGAAGACGTTCGAGATACCTCATGACATGAAAATTGGCAGAAATGCAGATTTCCTCACCGTAGATAAAATTGCCGCCGTCCCTGAATTTAATTATCAGCTGTGCCGAATCCATCATTTAAAGTTGATGAAAACATCCAAATAAATGTGACTGTTTGCATCTTTCAAAAGTATGTTTTATAACAATTAAATTAAATCGGCTACTGTCTTAAATAATAAAGTATCATATTCGGGCGTTATGCACCAAAAAAAAATGTGATTGTCTAGGGTTAAACTAAATATCAAATTAGAACTAATCTCATATACACGCATGGCACTACCACAAAAATATTTCTGAGGAAACTTAAAGTCGCACATTTGCAACTGAATCCACTACTTATTCGCACAAGAAAAACAAGGAATTGCAATCTAACTCGCAATCAACTCTTAAAACAAAATCAGAAGACCGCTTTCGTCTGGCGTCTCTACCAAAAAGGCTCGATCGCACCTTACGGCCGGTCCTTGTCGCACACGTGCCCTCAGAATGTAATTTTACGAGACAAAATTATAAAATGGTATGTACAAACCAAAAACATTTATTTAAAAATTTAGCAACCAATAATTTTCGTAATTTCTCTTTCAAAACTATTATTTACATTAATTAACTGAAAATTGTTACTGCATCAATGCAATATAAACGTAACACAGGATTATTTTGAAATAGTGTTAGAAAATAAAATAGGTACCTATTGAAAGAGACACATTTATAAATTATTAAATTCTATTAAAACCTTTTTTGAAAATCGTTGCTTACGCAACATTTTGTGCACCTTCGAGATTGCCACATAATCTGTTACAGTTTGTCAAGAAATATGTTGAGTATAATTCTCAACATAACAAATAATAAACTATCGAATTACACTCCGATTTACTTATGAATGCATTTATAGGTACTTGACCTACCATAATGATGTAATTTCCATTTTTGAATAGATTATCATTAAAATTAAATTTGTAAATTGTATTAAAACAAACCATAAAAGAGTTAATGTTATTTATAAATGGAATCTTCGTATTTAAATTAAAATTAATAATCAATTACAATTGACGTAAAAACATATTAACGTAACGCAGGTTTTAAATAGTAAATGCGTTAAGAATTCATATTACTTACTAAAGACATTTGTAATATTTCATAGAAATTAAAACACTGTGAACTGTTTAGGAATATATTTAAACTACATTATGTGTAATAAATTAAAGAAAGTTAGAATTTTACTTTTCATTTAAAGTAAATTTTTAAAATTCATACGTACACTAATTAAACGGCACAAACTGTTCAATATGTATTACCAGCGAAAATGTGCTTTTTCGGACATATACTTTGTTTTTTAAGATTTCTGAAATATAAATGTTTCTGAAAAATATAAAAAGAAAGGTTTTGTTCCTTGTGTAAAATTTTGAGAAGAATTGAGTAATAGATTACATGCATTATTTTTGTATATTTAGCTTACGGAAATGTTTATCAATACACAGTATTGCTCTAAATTCAACTGCAATGGCTTGTAATGTGAGTAAGACCGACCTTAAAGTAAACTTAGGTGATTTCTTCACAAATTGAGATGAGGCATTTGATTATAAATAGTGCATATCAGAAGTTTCCAACATGCTTTACAAGAATTTTCTAAATTCAATTGTATCCAAACTAAATCTATTCAATGATTTTAACTTTTTTTTGATTGTATGAGGCATACAGGATAAGTGGTTAAAATTTCTGAAACCGTTTCAGAGCAACCCGCTATATATAAACTCCTGGACAAAATTAACGCATTAACAAAACCTTTCATTATAACTTTTATTTTTGCAAAGTTTTAAATCATTAAACATTTTATGTAGATGGCCTAGGATGTACTCTGTCACTCTGATAAACAATTGCAATTGTTTAACAGATGTAAGGTAAATTTGCAATAATTTGTTAATAAGACATTTAACGCTGTTTAAAGTGTTCTTCAAAAAGGAATAAGTTCAGTTTTGCTAGTAACTTTTTTAAATTGAATGTAATTAAGTGAATGAAACCCATTATCCAGTGAGATTAGAGTAGAAAAAATTAATCTTCCACACAACTTAAAAGAAGATAAGGTCGTAAAAGCGGTAGCTGTCATTAATGAGGGACATAGCCATAGCGAATTTGTTAGGAGTTGGACAATCAACAATTAGCCGAACAGTTAAACGTTTCAGCGAACTTGCAAGTTACTATAAAATCCCACGAAATGGTTTTAAATACACAATACCTTATGCAAGTTGCCTTAAGAAATAGGCGTTCTACCAGTTTAGAGCTTAGCAGTTCGAAATGTAACGATTTCTGCGCGAGTAGTCAGGAGAAGGCTTGGTGAAGGGGAAATGGGCAGTAGAAGACCAGCTATTGCATCACCAGGGAACATGGAGTTACTAAACTGCGTTTTGCAATAGAACAATGGCCCATTGACGACTGGACGCGAGTTTAGTTTTTCGATGAGACAAAAGTCTTAATTCACCAGATGAACGTCAACTAGTTTGGCGGAGGCAAGGAGAGAAGTTGATGTCTGCATTATCTTCGAGGATCCCATTTTGTGGTAGATCAATAATATTCTGTGGAGGAATTTGCTTCGAAGGTTGCACGGATTTGATTCCTATATGGAGGAGATCCATGAATGCACATTTGTACGTAGAAAATTTCGTGAAAGAATATCGATAGCCTAGTAGCAATATCACGTATCGTCAATTTTAGCGAAATTGGGTATTTAGTTTATTTTTATCAAAAGTAATGTGTTACGTCATCTGTTGGGAGTTCGCCGAACTTCTGTTCATAAAAGCACGAGAAATTTATTGTTTTTTCACCATTAGCCAACGCGCATCATCAGTTATTTCTGTGTATGCTTATAATATTCAGTAAGTTTATAATTTACTGTTATTAAATTATTAAAAGTATTTCTTCAGTAATTAGCGTAGGTTGAAATTATTTAGCTTCTAAATTATTGCAAAAACATCTAATTTATTGATGTTTGTTGATACGAGGTATTACAAATTCTTTAAAATGTATGACACGCGCTGTTTAGTGCAATTTTTAAAAAACTGTGATCCGGAAACTTTTATCCATCTTCATGTTTAGAAAAGCCTTAGTTTTATTTTAATGTATAAAAAAGGGTATTTGTGCATAAGAAAGTACAAATATAAAAAAACTATTATTATAAAGTTCACTTGGAATTTACCGTATGCAAGTTCAAAATTCTTTCTTGCTTGACCGTTTTTTACTTATAGATACCATGGCCATGAACTCTACAGGCAAACTCTTGGTGTTTTAGCACTATCTGCTGAAGGTAACGGTGACATTTCTTCAGACAGCTGAAGTTCCAACCAGTCAGAGTATATCACAAAACTTAGGTTCAACGATTCGAAGAAATCTACTGTCGGTGTACACAGAGCACTAGTCTAAGCAATGGAGATAAAATACTTCGTGTTGCCTCCCAAATCAGTGTTCTATCGCAAAGTGAAGAAACTACTGATGGTATTTGGCGGCAAAATGTAAATGTCTTGGGTAGTAAGAGCCATATTATTTCCCATGGTTTAACGGCTGTATCCTCTTATATTATAAACGAAAACGTTTATATATTTTTTGAAGATCATCTCGAGATTTTTGTTAAATAAATATGTAAAGATACAAACAGAAGAAGAAATAGATAAGCTGGCACAGGATCCTAAATATATGATGTCTAATGTACAGTTTACTCAAGTAGATGGAAGAAGAAGCCATGCTAGAATAAATTTGACAGCCAAAGTTAATGACTGTGACTTTATGATTAACCTTTATAAAGGTCTAGATCCAGTTTTAGAGGAACAAGAAATAGCGAACGATTATACAGAATCGGTTAAGGACCAAGAGAGGACATCTGATGAAAATAAACGGAAACGTTGACGAAAGTCAAAAAAGGAAGAATGGTCTAAACAGAAAACGAAACTTAGGAGAATGACAGGACATACATACCTAGAGTACACGAGAAATAAGGAAGGACGCGTTTTTCATGACAAGGACAGACCGGATAGAAAAATAGGATCTACTTACCAATCATCTAGAATCATACAAGAACAGATTTTGCAACTTTTTAACATAAGAGGAGCGAAGTTCACTATTTTTTATTTTTAGGAGGAAATGAATTGGGACCAATGAAGAATGTATGTGTCTGAACTTATAGACGCTAAAGCTACTGGAAGGAAATATGTAGAAAATTTAAGATGAAGCACTACCTATGATATTATTTAAAAGTTGGCCATCAAAAGAAACAAGTATGCAAAAAAACGTTCTTGTCTACATTGAGGTTAACGAGTGAATGGTTACTAATTGGTGCCAAAAAGTTGCCAATGGCATTATTCCATCTACAAACTATCTTAATGGTAGCAGAAAATCTGCCCAACTGAGTCTGATTGAAAAATTAAAACTAAAGAACAAATAGAATACTTAGAAGGATTGTTTACACATCTTCCCAAAATGCCTTTGCATTATTATAGAAGTCACTAAAAAACAGTATCGTAAATATACCTTTGAATCGAAAGCTCACCTACACAGAATATATTCATAGATGTGTTTAGAAAATTAGAAGAGCCCTTTAAGTTCCTGGTACTTTTCAGAACTATTCAAGAACTTAAATCTTGCCATCTTCATTCCGAAAAAGGCGCAGTGCAATACCTGCGCTGCCTTTAAAGCAGGAAATATTTAGGAAATAGATTATAATAAACATGTGTCCCTAAAAGATCTTTCTAGAAAAGCTAAAGATGCAGATAAAGAAAATTCTAAACGAAGAATTGCCATATCTTTGTTGTGGATACTCAGGCCGTTCAAATGTGTCCGGTAAATAACGCTAATAAATTTTATTTTAAAACGCGACTAAAAGACATTATCTTACTAAATATTTATGGAAACTTTCACAGTTATTATTCATAATTAAAACAATTTTTGGATAAACTGTGTAACTTTAATAAAAATTAAACGTTTCAAAAACTAT
>JAHWXV010142611.1:0-12700 GCA_024586415.1 Phrixothrix hirtus
AAGTCAAATCAGTATTCGGAGAACGAAGAAAGCGAATACCAAATAAGTATAAATAAAGCGATTTTACAAACCGAAAGAGAGTCTTCATAGAGACTCTATAGGGTACGTTGCCTAGTGCAAATTCCGCCTGAACCTTTCCGCCATCGATAAAGCAAATTTTGTTAATAATTCCTATAACCAGGTTCCTAAGCACCGCTTATCTGTAGACCGTCCAGTTACGAATCAAAACCGTTGGGAACGCTGTATGCCATACACCAGATCGCTACGAAGTCGTTTACAACCACGTTGCTAAGTAGCTAGCGGTGAACGACGCCGAGCGCCATCGACGTCGTTGTGCGTTGTGTTGTATCAATAGCGGACGCACATCGACACCGATCCGAAACCACCCGTCAAATACACTCGCCCGTTGTCTGTAAATGTGTAGCTAGGTTTCGGTTTACCGAAACGACGCCGAGCACCGTCGACGTCGTTGTGCGTTGTGTTGTATCAATAGCGAACGCACATCGACAGCGAGCCGAAACTACCCGCCGAATACACTTGCCCGTCGTCTGTAAATGTGTAGCTAGGTTGTGGTTTACAGAAACGACGCCGAGCACCTTCGACGTCGTTTTGCATTGTGTTGTATCAATAGTGGACGAACATCGACGCCGAACCGAAACGACTCCCCCAAGCAAGGTAGCCTGTTGTTGGTGAACGAGTAGCTAGGTTGCGGTTTACTAACGACGCTATTTTAATAAAGACGGTCGGCGTCTATCGAGTGGCATATCTGGTCACGGGTACACACCGGTCCCTTGTCCTCATCCATCCCAGTACTAACAACGTCGAGAGTGTCGCGTAGGCGCGACACCCGTCTGTGCAGACCTAAAAGTATATAGCAATCTCATGCATTCATACACAAGTATCAGGAGAACAAGGAGCGAGCGGAGCTTGGAATTTGCACCCACTGGCAACTTCAAAGCCGCGGATAAATTCACACGTGCCCATCTCGAGTCTAATATGAATTCCGGTACAGTTTATAAACGCGAACGTTGATATTTACTTTGTTTGCTAACTTAGTATTTCTAATTTATAACGTAGAATGATTTCAAGTTTGAGTTCCAGATATATTTGAGTTGATTCATTGTTGATGAATATTAATTAGTTTATTTGATTACACTGTGAAAATTACTTATTTATTTTTGTTAATAAGTTAGTATAACCATCTGTCCTTTCAATTCCGCCGTTGAACGAATCTAACAGTCAATAAGAGTTCGTTTTGAGACCGAAGTCCGAGCGACGTCATATAGTATAAACGACGTCTATCGCAAGAAAACCTTTTCCACGTCATTCCGGCCGCCCGAATCGTCGAAGCAGGATTTCAGACAACACCTAGAACCACCCCTCACGACTAAGAGCTACCACCGGGTAGAATGCAAGTTCCTAAATTCCCCTTATGCCGTTCAGTACGGACTGAAACCTCACAATATCACTTACTTAAAATTTTAGTTATAACAAAACAAGCATTAATTAGCATTCAATTTTCTCTTATTTCAATATTAACTGAATTACTGATTGTTACTGTTACATGCTCACTAACATACTTACATTAATTTTTAGTTATCAAATTATTATCAATTTCTTATTTTTTATATTATTATTGTCAAAATACATTTCTTTTATTTATTTTTTTTAAATACATGCAGTATTTATCTACAGCAAATCTTCTATTTCAATCTAAATAATTTTACCAATAAAGTGATGGTTAAAATAATTAAATTAGAAGCTACTATATTCAATCTAAAAAAACTCAATTAAACTCAATTTAATATGTTCAAAGTTTAATATTTTTTTTTGTAAAATTAAGCAAACTATACTTTCGCAAAGTATTCTGTGGTTTAGAACCGTACACATTGCTGTCAAGAAAAAACTATCTGCTAATAGGTCTTTTCTTTTTTTTTAACTATAATTCATAAGTAAATTTTTTGTTAATTAATTAATTCGTAAGCAACGTTCAATTTGGCACCTATAACCGTAAGCCATTTAAGCCGATACGCATCTGCTATTCAAAGTAAGGATCCTATCTATTCTACCGAACTGAGGTTAGCCGAGCTCTTGTTGGTTGAGTGGGTGCGAGATATAGCACTCTCGCTAACTTCCTTTTTGTTCCACCTTTAGAACTTCAACAATATATATATATATATATATATATATATATATATATATATATATATAAACAGGGTGAATTCTAACCTCCCTACCGAACTGATATGCTAACTAGAGGGGATGAAAATAAACTTTCTTTCCAAATATGTTTTGATCTAATTCTGATAATAAGAAATTTACAACGGTTTAAAGTTCTTGTAAACTATTGAGATTTTGTATATTTTAATATCAAAATACGCCGCTAATTTAATTTTTGAAAGCAAATTTGAAATTCAGGTAGAATTTTAATAAAATGTTTATAAAACTGAAATTGTATTGAAATTGAATGGTTATGTAAATTGTTCTTCAAAATATACAGTTATTGACTTTCGTTTATTGAAAACCGCTGATTTATTTAATCTAATCAAGTACACCGAATGTCACTTAAACGTCAGAAATTACGTATTGTTATTAATTTGTTAAGTCATAAATTTGTCTGAAATGGTAACAAAGAATACGCAGACATGATTATGATGTATGGAGCTGCTGAAAGAAACGCTCTAACAATTCAAGACGTATGTATTTTGAACGATTAATATTATTATTGTTATTAATCTCTTTGCCCACAGTTTATTTTAAATTTCGCATAATTTCATTTTTAGAAACTAAAGAAAGGGAAAGCAGAATAAAATAAGTTAAATTTAACTGTGTAATAATAAACGAAAATTCCAAATCGCAAAGGAAACGTTGGTAATATCAAGAAGTACAAGTAACTAAATTCGTTAACGAATAGGGAGGTAAAATTTTAAGGAGTGAAATTTGTACTATTCAACTAACACTAGTGAAACGTTTCACAGATAATGAACGTGATCTTTTGATTCCACCTCTGCGTTAAGCCGATATCAAGAAAATAGGATATCAAATATACAATCGTATGAATCAGTCTAAAGAGAACTAATATACCGTAAGGAACTACACGACTGGTTAAAGCTAAGCTAAGATAAAAAATAGTAATTTAGAAGGGGAGGGGTGCATTTAATTTACCAGATATTTATTTATACTCTATGTCAAGCTGCTTAGGGGCAATAATCTGGGCAAATAGAAGTACCGCTTAACACTCCAAGTTTAAGAAGCGGGACAAAGGAATTAGGTTTAATCGTCAGAACAGGCACAGAGCGCTGAGATCCAGCTTAAGTAAAGACGGAGTGGTCACAGGTGTGTTTATGTTTAATTTTGTTACTTATCCAGATTAATTCCGTCTAGGCATTTGCGCTAATACTTTTTACTATAGTAAAAGAGAAAGATGTAACACGTCTAAATAATAAAATCTGTGCAAATACGAGCAAAAGCTGAAAACCAATGCACACATGCTTGTAGAGCGCGAACGAAATTACCTTCAGAAGCGCGCTAGGTGGCATGTAGAAGTAAGATTCCCGCTCAATTCGCTTACGCGGGTTTAAGGTCGTTGCGTTCATTCAGTATATTTCGAGAATCTGAAGTATGGAGACGTGTTCTAGTGATATGTTAACGCGAGTCCAACAGCGTGCTATTATCGAATTTGTAACTGCTGAAGAAATGACTGCTACTGAGATTCGTCGTAGTTTAAAGGATGTTTATGGTAACGGTGCTGTTCATAGGTCTACTGTACATCGATTAGTAATAAAATTTCATTGTTGATGAAATACGCAGCGAACGTCAGATCACTGTCACATACGATAAACATCGCAAGCTCGTCAACAATTTGATTCAAAATTACTGTATTATGTTAGAGGCAGCTTAGAGCCAATAATCTTGCAACATGACAACAGTCATCCATACACCACACGCGCGAAACCTGAAGTTCGAAGCAACTCAACACCCTCCTTATTCGCCCGATCTTGCGCTTTATGACTTTTATTTCTTGCTTCTGCTTAACAGAGGCATCAATAGTGATTATTGCAACTCGGACGGTGTGGTGAAGGAATTTATAAACTCCTGCATTCGAGAAAAGTCGGAAGAATTTTTCAGTGACGGAATGAAAAATATAGTTATTCGTTGGGAGAAATGTGTTAGCCTTAACGGTAGCTATGATGAAATATAAATATACGATTTTGAAACTTAAGAATTGTACTTTAATTTACTTTTTACTCGATCTTGCTGTTTGTTTTGTTCGCGCTCTACAAGCATGTGTGTATTAGTCTTTAGCCTAACCTTGTAGCAATACAATTACTTGAAGCACTCTGAATGTTGAACTGAAAGTGAATATAAACACATTTCGTTGTGGAAGAAAACAGGAATTATGTTCTAGTGCATAGTTGACCATCAAATATGGATTATTGGAACACTATAATTTCGTTATCAATTGTTCTCATCTCATTTTTCTAGCTGCTAGCGTAATCCCAAAATCTACTAACGCTTATCCCGAACGAAAAAGCTTCTAAAGTAGTTATTGCCAGAAGCAATCGTCAAATCAAGCACCAACATGATACAGATTAAATAAAGAAAATACAATTTTAAAGTCAAAGGACGAATTACAAATAGAAACACTAAATCCAATTTATATAGGTTTTTAAATTAAAGAGGGTAATTAATTACATTAGCAAGGCGTGACTTTATCAATCTTTAAAAACATATGAAACACTAATTAAAAATAAATTAATTAAACAACTAATTGGTAAGTGTGCAAGTTACCTGATCTCCATTAGTTTATCTAAGTGCATTGCTAGATAATACGTAATTTGCTTTCTGCTGAATAGGTATAAGGAACTACTTATATTATGCAACAGTCAGTCTTTACGGGCAAGTTTTATTATAAACTTGATGCAGGGATTCATTAAGATATTTGAATAAAGCTTTTAAAAATTAAAAAACTAAATTAGATAGCTTAATGTACAGACTAACCTTGTACCTTAAAATAACTTCCAAATGAAAAAAACAATCAAGTAAAGTAAAATATTTTTATCAAGCCATAAGAATGGCTGATTTTAGAAGAGATAGGATCAAATGATTGTGAACGTTATTAAATAATTTCGTTAATAACGCAACTAACTTAATTAATCTTTATTATAGGAAACCAAGTTTAATAAAATTTAAAGCAATACAAATTTTGAAGTAACCTCAATGGAGTTTTAGACCAAAATCTCGTTAATGGGGTGCACCAGTATTATCCTTAATGTAGAAAGTATGCCATTTTTGTGTCATAATATATGCTACAAATATTATATTGAAAGACAAATAGCTCATTTGATAGTTTAATGTCTTAAGAAGACAATGACGAAATGCGTTTTTTAATTTTTTATTTTTTAATAAATTTTTAATTGCTATAAAGTACATATAGTTCCAATTCTAAAATTCAGTATAGATCTTATGTTTCATTCGTTTTTCAAAATATCTTTTCGTCATTACCTAGCCACTGATGCAAGAAATGACATCAAGTTCTGACAAAAAGTTAAACTCATATAATTAATTAAAAATTATTACAAAATGTAATGCGTGTTAGATGGGTTTTTAAAGAAACAAAGTAGGAAATAGACAACCCATTTTACATACTTACAATACACTCGTAGAGAGTTATATTCCATTATATTAAATAAACAGATTACCAGAGGATTAACTAACTTAGTAACTCGAACCAGTTAGGTAAAGCAAAAATGCGTTACAGGTAACCTAGAAACGATGTTTTCAATATCTATTGATTTATAAAGTTATTTCTTGGTTAATTATTTATATTTTCTGTTAAAGTTAATAACAAATTATGTTATGCATAAACTGCAACCATTGTCAAAATTAACATTACATTACAATTAGTTAGTAAAACCGAATAACAGGAATAAAAATTAAAATGAATTTAATATCTTACTAAAAATAAAGTGTAGTTACATATAATAAAACGTGAAAATTAAGTAATTAAGCTAATCGAAAATTCAATTTTCACAAAAACAAAAATAATTACTTACACACCAATGCTTTACAAAATATAAGTATGCGGTTTTCAAACCCGATCGTGGTGGGTAAATTATCAGCGGGGAAATGTTTAAAAAACATGCCTTCTTCTAGGATAAAAAAGTAAAATCGTAGGTGCCATGTTAATGTGATGTTTGGCACATAAAAAATCCCTACTGGCGGTGAAACTCCACCAGATTCGGTAATATTCTAGTGGGCATGGCGAAATCTCTGCCACAAAACAAACAACAAGGTATGTGACCTTTGTCGCGTAAATTTACAGGTGTGGTTCAAGGTTGACCTGGAATTCAATTTTTTTATGACGTGCTTAGTTAGAATACAGTCCTGATTTTACCCTGAGTAATTTCCATTCGTTTATACTCTTGAATCATTTCATCGGAGGGCACACATTCTGAAATAACGAGAAACTAGTATAACGCAATGTCGTAGTGAACTAAATATCTACAGTTCATTGATTGTAACTAATGAGCCTTTCACAGGTGGCTGGTGCTTGATGATAACGCTTCTTTCGCAAGCATCTTATTATCACACAAGATTAATTAATAAAAATGTTGCTTAATTCACGCGCTCTATCTTTGCGAAGGTCAATTAATTCAGGCATATAAAGGGAAATTAGTTTGTTACGATGTTTTCCCCAAAATTCAATATTTCTTTTAATTGTTTAAATATGTATTTCTTTTGAAGTCCACATAACAAAATAACACAATTCTCTTGAAGTAATGTTAACTGTCCTTGAATTTGGTACATGTCATTGTGGTTCTCCTTTAATTTGATGCAGCTTTCGTTTACTTCAAGGAATTTTATAATTCCATATTTTGTAGATTGCTTTGGTGTTGTAAATCGAGCACTATAGGGATACTTTATTTCTAAAATAAAGTCGTTTCCAGTCAACCCATCAGGGCTTGCTGCTAAAAATGGATTGTTCTTATCTATAAAAAGTCCACGTTGATCAACTTTTAGCCGCGGTACCTCTTCAAAGTCTCATGTAGCCCGATTTTCATTTTCAACGCCGTACTGTGTTGCTATCGATCCATAAAATTCTAGATAAGGCAAATTCTTGATGCTGTTGGCTGTTGGTGCTGTATATCTCAATTTGCATATTTTTCCAAAATTAGATGCAGTTATTCAATTTATTCGCGTTTGCTTCCAGTACGTATTATTCCTTTGTCCAATAGATAAATTTTGAATTTCGCCTGGGACTTCTTTTTCAAGTTCCTTTAGGAAACTTTGTCGTTTTTGTTGAAACATTTCTTCATCCATGTCTTCTATGTTAGCTTGGGTTCCATAATCCGCATGTTCGCTATCATGCTTATTAAACAATTTTTGACGTTTAATTTGTTAGAAAATAATCGTATTCTAGTGTAAGTGGCACTTTTAATTCTGCTTCTTTTCTATTTCTGTTGTTCAATGTACTTCCCAGGACTACACTCTTTCAAAGTTTTATGCAATCGGGAGTGCAGCAAACCATTTTAATTGAAGGAAGTTACGGCAGCTTCGCAACGAGCCATGTAAGAATCTCTTTGAGAATAATTTATCCTTTTACCGGCAACAAATTTTTGCAACTAGTGAATTAAAGGATTCTACAATATTACTATCCACATCTCCTATCAAGCTATTTGTATGTATAGCAACGCGATTAACGCTTGTTGTAGATCGTCAGAAATGGAAGTGTTTCTAATTTTTTGCGAAATATTGATTTCATTGTTTTTGTTTCCTGTACAGAAATACTCCGCACAGTTTGTATGATCTCCGAAAATGTGGTTTGAACTATTTAAAATGTCTTTCAATGACAAAATTTTTTCCGTCTTATCAATATTTGCAGGTTTTCTGAACGATATAGCTTTACTGATACCGTACCTAAACCTTAACAGATTATTATTTAAAAACATTTTTACTGTTGAATTTGATTTGGGCTTTTTACAATTTTTTAAAATTTTGTTGCAATAGTTGCGCAATATATGATTGCGACACTCTCTTTTCTCTATTACAAATTGGGGACCATAAGGAGCTGCGTCTTTAAGTTTTCGTGTTACACTACTATCTGCGTCGCGAAATTCTTTGTTGTAGATTAAGCGATGCATTTCCACTGACGATTTAAACCCGTCGACTATTACTGCAGCTTCCATTGCAGTTGTGGAGTCAGACTAATTCTTTTAGCATTGGTGTTGAGCGATATTTCTAGCTCTTTCTTGGTGCACACATATACTACAAAACTTGTTTTATATACCAATATATAGCACCTTTTTATTTCTGCGTCCAATAATACACGCAACACCAGACAATGCGTTGTAATTTTTGCAATACGGTCGCTTAGACCATGCTTCGTCTACTACAACTATAATTAGCACTAATCCGTTGGAATATACGTCTCCAACTTCCCTCCCTAGAATTACTTCCTCTTGTCCGCCAGCAATCATTTCATCCCAAGCAAGATTTTTCAACCCTTTGTGTTGATAAGTTAAAAATGTTGTGCTTGAAATTGGTGGAATATTCAACATTGATGTAATTTCGCTGAGGCAATTGTAACTTCCTCACGTGAAAATGGCCCAAGTAAATAATAATTATTATAAGAAGTGTATAAATATTCAACTACATTTACTTTTGGGTTTATTTGTGGATATAAAGGTGTTTGCCAAAATCTTGCATGTATAAGTATACGAAATATTACGTGATGTATAATGGGAACTTATAAATAAAGGTGCTATTTAAGATTATCAAGAAACAGAACAGCACTCAAGGTCTTAAAAAATGAAAAACTGTTATTAGCTAAAGATACCTTTGAGATAAAATGCTATATGAAATTTCATCATTCAATGATTTAACGGCATACGTTTCGATTGAGCTGTCATTTGTTTTATAACAGCTTGAAAAACCTTTGATTTTTTAGAGAATAATTATAGCAATGTCATGCATAATTCAAATTTTGAATTGACAAAATTAAATTGCTATAATATTAACTGGATTACCTGACACTGAGGCTGTCGTAACGTTTAACTGCTCGCCGTGTGGGTCTTCGCTGTATACAATATCCGTTTTATTACGCATTGTACATTTTGTGGTAAAGTCACTCCGAAATCCCAATCTTCGTTTACCTATGAGTTCCATGTCAAGAAAATCACACCCAAAACCCTCGTGTTTTAAACATTTTAATGATTTAAACAAATATTGGATATTTAGAACTTTCCGTCGGTGACAGCAAATTCTTCTTTTTGAGAGCTTTCTATTTATGTTACCAAATCTCGTAGATTTCCTTTATCTTCTGTTTCCTGAACATCCATTGCAAAATAGGCACTTTGTGTATTAATTTTTTCTAAGTTAGGCAAATTTTTATTCGCTTCTATTTCTCCAACTTCCATTTCAGAATTTAAACCTTGTAACTCTACTGATTCGTGAAAGACGTGCCCTTCATGGCTATCGTATACCAGATATGACATTTCTGTACCCTCAAGGGAGTTATTATTGCAACCGCTTTCCATGTTGTGGATATTACGATTATCATGGTTCACGCAATTGGCTTTAGAATATCTTTCCTTACGAATTTCTTTTAAAAATGCTTTGCGGCTTTTGGGCTTCCGACAAAAGTAATTGCCATATTTACTGCCCATTTTAAATTAATTTCCCGATTACTTTTATTATATTTGTAATAGTCAATACACACAGTTTACAAGTTGATACTACACTATGGACCGAAAGCTCACATAAAGCACGCTTGTTTTTTAAATAGCTAAGTCATCAAATCATAAACCAGAGTCAGTTACTATAACCACGCAAAGTAGTCATAGATAGAGTAGGAGTAGCACAATTGAGATACAATCAAAGTTAAATCAGAAACCAAAAATCGAAAAATGTGCAGAATTACAATATTACTACAACACAACTTAAACGCACTCGATACAACAATAACAAAGCATACGTTCAGAAGCAGTATCTTCGTCTATTATTTTACATTGAAATGTAATTAGATATTTAATCGCTAAAAGCTATTTCTAAAGATCTTTACCTAAGTAAGCCTTCTATCGTATTACGACCGACTATAAGTATATGTAACTATAATGTTCAGATTTTCCCAAAGATATTGTATTGACAAAAACATAACCATTTATTAATTAGTGTAGTAATTGAAATCTGTTGAAGATCAGGTGCCAATTGACTAGCTTGAATGTGTACTCTTATAATGTAAAAGTATATAGAACTCATTCAAAATAAATGAATTTTAAGAAATTAATTTTATAATAATTAAACATAATGTAAGATCTACTAATGTTTTCCATTGTCAAGGTATAATTAACTAAATTAGCTAAGTGAACTTGTAGATACATTTATACAAAACTAAACAAAACAGCTGACGATTTCAAATTCTAACTGGATTTTGATTTATTTGAGATAAACAAAACACATTGTACGTAAATAAAAATAAAAACATCACCACTCTTTATGCTTTACCAAATATTCTTTAGCAATTAGGTATATACAACAATTCACTTTAAGAAATTAAGTTGTTTCCCAAAATAGTAAATAATGCATTGAATGAAACGAATGCTAATCCTCTTTGCATTGTACAAATTTTAATCCTTCGAAGAGCACGTGGACTATTGTTATGTTTGGAAATTGAAAGTATGTAAGTAGGCAACTTTAAATACTACGCAAATAAATGTAATTTTACGGATGTGTCCCCTTAAGAACGTTTCTATTCGGCATTATTTACGGAAACCCAAATAAAATAAACAAAGGTAATGCCTCGGCTACGGGTTTTAAAACAAAATAATCTTATATCCCATTTTATGAAATTTAAATGTAGAAATTGGATGAAGGAGTTACGGTAAGTAATAGTTATTCTTCATATTTAGATAGAAGAAATTATTCAATACAAATTAGAAGTAATTCGGAAAGTTAAATAAAATATATTATGTATCATATAAATTAAAGGAAGTATAAAAATGTTGCGGATAGAAGCTCACTTATGATAGAACCTAAATACATGGTATAATGTGATTAGAAAAAACACAGTTACAAGTCTTTGAGTTAGTTTATATAGTGAAATCATATAGTATGCCCTGATGATATATTTTCTCCTGTATACATCAAAAAGTTAGTCTAATATCGCATCAGTAATATAAATGGTATTTGACATGCCATTTGTAATTTGCCTTTACAGATTACCTATTCAAGAGGACCAGTTTATTTTGGCATCCTATCTTAGACGCTAGCTCAATTAACACTTGTGTATTAATTAATATAATGTTTTGAAAGTTTAAATATAATTTATTAGTATAAATACTTTTTATAAAATAATTGGTGGGAAAATTTAAATTGAATGTCCTGAAATTTATTGTGTCTATTGGAGTGCACCTAGATACTATCTGAAACACTGGAATAAAACTGATTACAAATAAATGTTTTTGTGTTCATCGAATAGCATTTGCGTTTATTCTAGTTTTCTTTGCTACAGTGACTTCGATAAGTATACCACTTCATATGGTGGTTTTGATTAAAACAGCTGGCGAACATATACGTTCGTTGCCGGTAAAAGTAGGTACTGTGTCCTGGCTTTGGTACGGCCTACGCTCGTAGTTGTTTTATTAATAGACAGGATAGGATTAGTTCCAATAATTTCGATTCAGTTTCTCTTCAGAGGTAAGTAGTGAAGTAAGTGACGTTCTAGATAAACCCAGGGTTAGGGATAATTAGGTCTGGCGAGGGAAGGGACGAGGTAGAGTTTCCTGCCCCCCTGCAGTTTTCCTTTTGCGTGTATAAATAAGTAATAAGATAGCGAGTTAGAGGGTGTGATAGGTGTGTCTGTGTGTGTGAGTGAGCTAGAGCGTGTGTGAGCATGGCTGTGAATGGAGTTTTCCGGGTTTTGGTTAAAGTGAGCTCGAAGAGTGGGGTTATGGTGGTGTGAGAGAGATGTTATTTAAGTGGGAGTAAACGGGGCGTGTGTGTATTGTAACGTATGTGGGATATGCCTTAGATGTTGCTTATATGTAAATGAGTGAGCAGGGGCGCGTCTGAAGTGAAAGCAAAATGGCGCACCGACATGCTATTGAAAAAAATATATATAGAAAAGAGCGAGAGAACAAAATGGCGTGCCGACGTTAATGAAATAATGAATAATTGTACTTATTGCTGCTATACTTATGAAGAAAGGAAATAAGAATTATTAGCATGTGATTAATCCTTTTTTCGCGTGATTGATTGATAATTTGCATGTATGGTAATGATGCATTTTTGTGCGTTTGGTGTACTTGGTATGGTTGTTATGCTTGGTATAATTGTTTTCACTTGATGTAATTATCATACTTAACATAATTAGTGGTATTAGTATACTATGATTTATTATTTAACCCTTTCGCTAATTTGTATATTATTATGTGCTTTTGTAATTGATAAAATTTTTATAAAATAGGTATTTTTTCAAACGTTGGTCGTGTTTGAAACTTTCGTTGAACTTTAAAAATGTAATAAAATTTTATACTAGTTTAAAATTTTATTCTAAAAATATGTGAAATGGATGTTTCAAGTTAGTCGCGTTTGAAACTTTCGTTGAACTTGCATAAAAATTTATATAATTTTCATATTTTAAAAATGTACAAATATTTTATAATAAAATTTTATACTAGTTTAAAATTTTATTCTAAAA
>JAHWXV010142613.1:0-11128 GCA_024586415.1 Phrixothrix hirtus
TTTATATATATATATATATATATATATATATATATATATATATATACCCGTACACTACATTATAAGGTGTGTATAGATATTTTTGCACACGAACTTATTCATTTGCCAATTGTTACAAAGACTGCAAGGCGTAATTTTCCACACCGCTGCAATGGATAGTTAAACTTGTGTTAGTTACAATTCCTGTTATGGTTAATAATTGGTTTGGGGATGAGCCGTTAAGGATCGAGTCAAATGTGTAAGAAGAATTGATTGGGAATACTGTAGTTAAATAAAGTCATATATGTATAAAAATATCTATAAATGGAGGTGCGAAATTACGAATGTAAACGAATTGTAAATTTTTATTCATTAAAAAGGATAGGTCTTTAAAAGTCCTACAACTTCTAGACTTCAGTTTTCGTCGCAGAATTTATTTGCGAAATTATATATTAAATATTTTACATAAGCGATTATGGTAGTTTTACTAAAATACAATTATTTACGCAAAATCATTTGTACAATTTGATAACCGTTAAGAAAGGGAAATTTTTGTATATTTTCAGCTTTGTTCTAACTTCATTAGCACTCGCCTAAAAAAATCGATACGGAGTTTTACTAAAATTTTGAGGGTGAATATCTCCATTCAGGAGAAGTTAGGGTCGATAAAAAAAATACGTGCCCATTCGTTGCATGTATCGAATTTCATCGTAATCGGCGAGATACACCTGGGACGGTTCCTTGTTAGCCTTCCAATAGTGCAGAAGTCATCTAGGACAATAAGTCATGTGTATATATAATTGTACTGTACAAATCTATTTGCGATTGAACCATTTATGAAAACTGCAAGTATAAATTAATGTGAAATATATTTAATGCACTTTTGATATCATATATATATATAATTATTAGCCCATGTTAAAGTCCTAAGAATTGAGAAGCTTCGCAAAGAACTTCACATAAATTGCAATTTAGCGTACTATTTTATATTCAAAGCTTAATTAGTTGTCAGTCATACTTAATTATATTGAATGATTCCTTTCAGCTGCTAAAATCCTGAAACAAATAAGTTTCAATTATTTTAATCTAATTATGACAAATTTATAAATCAGTACCATTCTGCAACATTATAAATTAAACAAATCTAAATTTGGTTAAAAAGGTGTAGAAGTGAACCATAAAATAATATAAATTTACGCAAAAATTATCATGTATTTATGAAACCCTCTAAAATAGATATCTGGATTTAAAATAATACAGAGAAACTTTGCTCTTCATCGACTAACTATAACAATCTTAGTCTGCTATTGTACTGTCAAAGATTTAAAGTTATCTACATCTAATTTCAAATTAAATAGATATACAGGCATATTGAATTAAAGGTATTTCCGTGGATATTAAATAAAGCATACATACATATAAGGACAAATGCACTGAGACTGCTTACCCACTATATGTGCGTATTAAAGCTATAACGACATTATTTAGTGGAAAGGTATTCTATTTATGTATGCAATTCTTATATCGGTATTTTATTGTGTTTGTTAGTATATTAAGTGGGTTCAAATGATATCTCAGTAGAAAAACATGTTTATTTATGTTGAATTTGCGATTCAATGCTGCTATTTGGAGTAGGCAGAGATGTACCAATCGCGCGCTTAGACCTACTTTCAAGAACAGATGAAAATCTATTGTTGCTGATTGGAAAGTAATAGGAGTCTACAACTCTCTGGAGAAGTACGTTAATTTTATGTCCTCTGGGTTTGGTATATTAAATTTATGTCAGTTAGTTTTCATTAATTATTAATTATAAACATATCAACAAGGTGTCTCATTTTTGATGGTATTATAGAGTACCTCATTTATTACTAATGATAGGATCGTTAGATTTTCACGAACCTTATCCACGTTTCAAGACATGAAAAAACAAGACACGACATTTTTTACCATTTTCGGGACATATCTTAAATTGCAAAACTGCGAATTTTACGAGATTGCACCTACATGGTTTGAAAATTATAAACCACTTAAATACTTTATAGTCGCACTATGTAGAAAATGTTCCTAAATTCCAGTTACGCAGAATGCTGTTTCTCTGATGCACCGTTTCCAAGCAACGGAGTAAAGTTGATGGTTGTAAAGTGACGGTTGTTTATGGACAGGGTTAAATCTCTTATTTTTGCTGTTTTCCAGAAATGTATTATCTTTAAAAATTGAGGAAATAATTGGAATTAAGTATTTTAATAGCATAATTTGTATATGGACACATAGTAGGTTGCGAGTCAACAATGAGGAAAGCTTTCTACAAATGAATACAAAGAACATTATACAACTATATTACAAAAGAGGTATTGTTGGCCATAAGTTTTTTGTTTAATTATTTGTTTCTTGTTGTTCCCAGCTATCACCTTCGCCTTTGTTTATAGTATCATGCAATCTGTTTATTTATAAAAAGTTATTTCATTAATTAGATTGGTTTTGTATCAATAATTTTATTAGAACATTTTACATTATTATTTTCACACGGCAAATAGCGGTAAATATCGTAATATTGCAAAATTAGAATGGAACTTCCAGCGATACTTCTTGAACTTATTTGGAGAGGTAACTATTTATTCACTATAATTTTTATATATCTATTCCAATATATAGATTATCGAGTCCCTGAAAGAATTTAGTCGAATAGAAAACAATTTAAAAGATTAAAAAGCGATTTAATTAATTATGGTAGCTTTGTAAAGTCAAGACTGCTTCTTCTGTGGGTTTTAAATAAAATAATTGATTAACATGCATGCGGTGAACTGGTTACAATAAAAAGGAGAGGTACTTTAGCGGAAATAATTGTTTACCTTTGGGAACTATTGACCATGTAGAACAAAAAATGCGTTCACTTTTCTTTAAAATACTCGTAAAGGACATTTTATCTTAAATCTGCGGTGGGTACTTAGATGATTTTGACATAATACAAATAATTAGTAAGCAGTTGTAATGTAATACATATTTTTAAATAATCAATAATCCAAACAAAAACGAGAATTGGTACAAAATTTATAATTAAATAAGGATTTTTCGCTTATGAAAGTCATTCAACTAGCTTAAGTCATTTATTGTAAACGAATGAAATTAGGTCTACTTTTGTTATGCAGGTATTTACGAAGGAATTTCTTATTTATTCTTATGAATGCAATTTCAAAACTTAAAAGTTTATGAAAGTGAAATTTTTAACTTTGCACTTACTCTGAGTTTGAGTAAATCAATTTATTTTGTAATTTACATTACCGTTGTTGCTGGTTTTTAATCCATTCGTATTTGCAGATCTTTCCTTCATGTCTATCGGCACTGTCTTAGGGATTCAATTCTTGAAAACCCTGGTGAAATCAACGTTTTGACAAAGCGCTGTTTGCTAGTTTGCTAGCCGTTGAATACTCCTTGCTGCTACGCTCATAAATAAGTCATTTTTGCTGGAAACTACGTTGGAAACTATTTATTAATGTCACGTCACAAAATAATTTTTGTCTTTCAAACATTTATAAGTGTTATTTCTAGCTAAATTATTTCAAACATTTTTAAATGTTAACTTAAACTATTTTAAATTCAATATCTTACGGATATCAAATGCACGTCATCGATATTGGACTTCTCATTGTTGAAATTTCGTGATTTTCAGTGATAAAATCACCAGCGCTTCAACAAGACCAAAAACGTATAGAAAAGTGTATTTGGAAATTTATAATTAATTTGTTCTTATATGTGTACATGCAAATACAGGTACTTCTTGTCGTAAAATTGTAAACCACTGCAAAATGCATAAGGCCAAAATAAGCAAAACTCTACGAAAACAACACTTCGTCCCTTATAAAATTTATATTATTTACAACCTAACGATGCAGATAGATAAATAGGTTTTGTCATTGGTACTGCTATAAGAAATGATTATTTCGATACAAAAATTATTTGGTTAGCTGAAACGCGTATATGTGGTGGTTGATGATTGAATTGAAATAATACCAGGCATTTGTCAAAAATAAATCACTATCTAACATTTGAGAGACGACTCTAAGAATGGCTTGCTTTTAATGTTTCTTGCTTTATACGTAAGACTAAAATAAAGTATTCCATATATGGGAAATATTGGCAAGTGGAAGATGTTAGAAATTCTAAATAATATTATTCCAGACTTGTCGGACAAAGTTCTACTTACGCAATTACAAAATATATATCTGCAACAGGTTGAGGCACCGCAACATAATTCTGAGCTAGTAAGTAATTAGTTGAATAAAACCTTTCTAAACCGTTGGCGAGGTACAAACGGATCTATGGTGTTACCAGCAGGATCTCTTGATCTTTCCGTCCTCGCCTTTTTTTTGAGAGAATATTTAAAAAATGAAATGTACTAGTATAGAACTAGACATTGCATATAATGAAATTTAATAAATGGTACATGCGAAGCTTATCGCAACTTAGAGTTACATACAATATAATTTTCCAATTTACCGAAAAGGTTTGCCAAAAGGTACTGATTAGGGTTTTAAAATGTTTAAGTAGATACTTCACTGAAATATCGGTAGTAAATTTTAAATATGCACATGTACAAATGATGAAGCAAATGACAAAGTTATCAAAAGCAATAAAAGCATCCTTGGAAGCGCCATGAAATGTATTGACAACCTTGCTTTACAAAGTGCCGTAGAATCAAACACGGAAAGGTATGGCTTTCTCTTTAAAATAAGTGAATTGGTTTAGATTTTCAGTATAACTGAAAGTAATCGGTAACTAAAACCAATTTATTTAAAAATATTAGAATGATACGTATACTAAATATACCAAATATTAAATGTTTACGGGAAATTCAAAATATTTCAAAGAACGGATTACGTGAAAAACGCTCTACACTAGGCCTGCTATGTTGTAATGGAAAAAATAATCTCAAAAATCTCATTCATGGAAAATTAAAGCGAGACGAATTTCTGCCAGGAGGAATTATCACCAGCATATTTTTAGAAAAGTGGAAGGATAGGTGAGGGACAATGCTACTGACCACGAAATATAAACTGGGAATGGCTACTGCACACATACGTTCAGATAATATCCTATATGCCAAATCGGTAATCAAGTATTAGCGCAGCGGTTATACAGATATTATAGGTACGACGCATCAGAACTGTAAGTTTTACTTCCTTTATAGTTTTCAGCTGTTTTTAGTTGACATGAATGCTTAAAATGTTTCTCTTAGGCGTGGTGCGAACTGGTATCAAAAGCTTGAGATAGAGGGATTGCCAATTCCCGCTGGCTTCATCAACAAGTCACTAGCGATAAAATATACATCGCCAAATTTCGAGAAAGAATTATAAAAGTTAGAAAGCAGCATAGACTACTATTAAAATAATAAGTATTGGCGGTTCACTTTCAAACCTTGTAGATATTAGTAAACCTAGTTAAATAAAACTAAATTTAGTTTGATAACAATTAAGTTTTGTATATCTATGCTGAATTTCAAAATTTTCCAGGGTTGCATTTGCTGGTAAATGTAAAATATATTCTAAGAAATATATTTTCCATTGATATTTTTAAGAATGTCGAAATTCAAAAATTAATTTAACAAAAACTATTCATCCAAAGCGGCTTATATTTGGGTATATAATTGACTAGACATAATATTATGTTGTTTTAACAAATTATAATGCTATCGGGCTATTAATAAAGAAATTGCAATCAATAATTTCGAACGGCTCTATTTCCCTGATTTGAAGAGATATTTAAAATATTCTTTCTACCCATTATACAGGTAGAAAAATTAACACGTAAAAAGAAGAGATCTACTTATAAGAATAATTGTGAAGGCCTGTAGAGATAAAAATGTTTATGCAAAAGAGCGCTCGGGAAACATTCCGCGAGGGGAAGACGGGAGTGTAAAACAAAGCTACATTGTGGGCGGATAATGTGTTTCAATCATTCAGAGATTGCTACTACTCAGAAGTGGCACAATAACAAAATTGTTAAGAAACTCTACCTGCATGTAATTGTTTATTTCTAACTATTTATACATATAAGGTATAACAAAAATTTGTGTATTACATATTTAGGCGTTTTTACAATTTATAGTAAAGCGTTTTAAAAACTACAGTAAAAAGTACAATACTTTGGTTCAATTCTTTATCAAAACTGTAATATAAACAATAAATATTATTTATATTTAATTGTAACATTTTGAGACCTTAGCCCAACCCACGGAATCTTAATAACTAGTAAGTGTTATATTCCGACAGTAGTTACATACAAACATTTTCTTCATCGTCTTCATTGATTTCAGTGTCAGTACTTTCACCATCTTCTTCATCAGTATCATCCTCATCTTGCACATCAATGATTAATAGTTCTATGGAGATATCAATGATATATTCCTTCACCCTATACTTTTCTTCAATTTTCATAGCATGACTAACAAAATTAGCCCAAACCTTTTTTGGTACATTTTGCATGCTTGATTGATAAAGTTTCAAAACATATTTTATTTTAAAAGTCGTGTTTGACTTCGCTACCTTATTTTTAACATGCGTTCAAACGAATTCTGTTGAATTAAATTCACAGTGGACCACTGGAATAAGCTTCACATTATTTCTTGTACATCTTTGACAATTTTATCCAACAAATATTTTTTCGGAAAACTGTATGTGCGGGATAGTTCCATCAATACATGTCTCGTTAGGTTGTTAAAATTAATAATTCCTTAGGGCAAAGGTACTTTTCTGTTTATTAACCATTCTATTATGCTTACTTTCCTTCATAAAGTTGTAGAATTGGGGAAGTCTGGATCTAACATTGTATGATTAAGAGCTTGATCAAGAACAATTACTGATTTCACGGAAATCACAGCTAGTATAGTATTGCTTACCTTAGAATGACCTTCAATGCGGTTAGCTACGAACTAACACATCGACAGCAGTTATTTGTATCTTTTTCAAAATCTTTCACTTTCAATTATAAGACAACTTTTAATAAGTTGTTAAAACCAATTAACTTTTGTTATTTAAATAATGTTAGTACATCATACAAAAAAGTAAATTTTGAATTTCTATCATAGATAACGGATTGCGACAAATTTACCTTTTTTGTAAAAAATAGAGAAACCACAAGCACTGCCTAAACTATAATATACACTATCTCCTTTTCAAGGTTTGAGCTGTGTACTGTTCCAACTTCGTTAAATTTTGTTCACCAATAACAAAGTTATAAACTTTTCAAAATAAGCAAATTATTGCAATGTTTTGTAAGAAATTTAAAACATTTACGAAATAGCTTAAGGTGACAAAACCAAACTTCACAATTATAATAACGAATGATTTATTGATAAGCTGTAAAAATTACACAAAAATTGGTCCAGTAGTTTTTGAATGAACTGGTTTGAAAGTGAACTGCCAATACTTATTATTTTAATAGTAGTATATTAAGTTTATTTAATTTAATTTAATTTAATATGATTTAATTTTAATTTAATTTAATTCCCAATCCTTAAGTTCGAATATTACTGTTCATATAATGTGATAAATTGAACAGAAAAAAAAGTAGAAAAAGAATAATACGAACACATATTAAAAACTTAAAAATAAAAGAACTAATCTTGTTATAAAACAAAGAAAGAAAGAAAAAACAAAACAATTTTTTTTACCAGAATCGTAGATATTTGAATGAACTTGTAAGTATTTGTGCAGTAATTTTGAACTTGAAGGTATATCCACATGGGGATGTAGAGAAAAAAATGCGTGTGTGTTGAGCGAAAACATGAAAGAATTAAATATAAAGATTAGTTTTCATTAAAATATTCATCAATTGTGTAGTATGAATGTAGTTGTAAACATTTTTTTAATGCTTTTTTGAATTTTCTTTTACTGTTTAAATTTTTAATATTTGCAGTTAGTTTGTTAAAAGTCTTTTTTGTTAGGTTGTATTTAGGAAGCCTTAATACATCTGTTGAACGAGTGTTGAAATTATGGGCACCTCCTGATTTAATGAGTTCATGAGTTCTACTAAAGACAATTAGCGATTTTGTATATTTTATGAATTGCTTTTTTTTGTAATTTAAATATTGTCTCTGTAATCTTATAGTCTCCCCAACATTCAATTCCATATGACATCATGCTAACAAAATAAGCGTAATACAGTAATAAAGATGTACATGTATACAATTTACAGGTCTAATACATCGTGTCAGATAATTTTGATTCCCTTAATATAGAGCATCACTTATTGGAATCTGATAGGAGGGATTCGTGTTCACAATACTATAAAAATAATGTTATTGAAATGGGATGAACCAGAAAATCTAAATTTTGTCACCAGGTGCGCATAAAATATGTATGAGTAGTTCGCAGTTCAAGATTAGCAAAATAAATATCACCCATTTATTGTTGTTTTCGTTTCGCTTTCCACATTACTAATTAATTAGCAGCATTAGTAACAGTTATATACGGCATCAATAATATTCAACACACCCAATATATTTCTATTTTGACTACAGTGTGCAAAACTGAACACCAGCATCAAAACCAATCACGATAATAGCGTGTTGCGTAGATTTCAATTTACTGTATATAAATTCAGAATGGTTTAGGAAGACCACTGCGATTCACTATGTCCAAACCGTAAGAGTGTTTGGTAGACGATATTGATCCCCTACAGCCATTATGGATAAAAATTGTTTGGTCAAGTATTGGAGATCGTTGAACCACTATACATGATATCTTTAGCAAGACCTATTATACCATCTCAACGGTACTAGTACTGTTATACGGAGTAAAGGTTTGATACTAAATTAGGCGATAGTTGTCGTCAGCGCTAAAATAGTGTACGACACACTATTGTTAAGTGCCTTAGTACAACATATCCCGAAAATTGGCAAAACTTGACCTTTCAGTCTCGTTTTTCAAACTTCTTTTAGGCCTGTTATAAGGTACTTACCGATCTTGTATCGTAATATATTATTCCTGTTACGCTAATTTTATTAGGTTCATGAAAATTTAAATCTAACGTGGTTCAACTTTATTTGCATCCATCATTTAAAAGAAACCAGATTATTTTGTTATTTTTATTCCTAAGAGCATCTAATATTAAAGGTAACACTTTTTACCTACTTTTACCTATATCCGCTGAAATTTTCGAGAGCGCCTATTTTAGATATATAGGTAGTTAATCCAGTTATACCGTGATTTGTGATCATTTTGATTTCAAATTATTCGAAAGTGCAAAAAATAACGTATACACATTAGATTTAAAGTGCTTCTTAATCCCTCAAGGGATTATATCTCTCGTTGTTTCTCAAGATATGAACTTTCCCTCTCGGTATTAAAAAGGGCACTTTAGTACCTTGGTATACAATATACTGTTATCAATATTTATGTCATGCCTTTTAGTGATCTTTGTGTCACTTTGCAGAAGTAGACGAGTAAAGACTAGTATTTTGTTGAATTATAAAATTAAAATTTTATGAAGTTATATAGACAGGTCCAAAGGACGAGGATATTAAAATAAACGTGTCTGTAAATAGCACTTTAGTTGATATAGTTCTATAGGTTACAGCAAGATAGCACCACAGGTATTAACTGCAACTAACCTAGCCGCCTTTGTGATTTGCATTTGTCACATGACGGCTGAAGTATTACTGTTCTTTTCTTAGTAAACATGTCGTTTATGCAAGAGCAACGAATTTGTATTGTTGACCATTATTTTTCAGTAGTTATTGTGCACGTGTTGTAGGCGAACTTCGTAGGAAATATCGGAATATGACAATGCCTAGAAATTCGTCTATAACAAGATTGATCGCCCGTTTCTGGAAACGCGCATCAGTCTCAAACAAGAAAAGAACTAGGAGAGCGACCATTTTGACGGATGATTTGCTACTTGAGATTAAGAATCTGATAAAGCTTAAGAAATCTATAAGCGTACTCTCAGATTTCGTATTGAAGGGTTCAGAGAGCGATGAATCGTTTACACTTTCGTGCATTTCATGTTCGCACTGTTCAGGAACTGAAGAATCCAGGCAAAGAAGAGCGCGCAGTGTACTGTACATGATTTCGGTCATTTGTTGACAACCATGCAATTTCAGAACTTATCCGTGTTTTCTTTAGTAATGACGCATAATTCACCTCAGTGACTACGCGAATAATCAAGACGCTAGAATATGATCAACCGAAAATTTACAAATGGTGCATGAAAACATGTTTCACTGTCAAAACATGTGGGCGGGGGGGTTCCGTATTACGTCATCAAATAGCAACGAGTCCCATATTCCTTAAAAGTATAGTAGACAGTGTTGCAGGCTAAGACGCCATTATACAGGTTATTGCACTTTTTGAAGACAATGGACGTGATTGTTGGCTGCAGCAGGCCGGTGCCACAAATCATACATCTAGTGCGACCATGCATTTCTTGCGCGAGTTTTTTCCCGAACGTATCATCCCTAAAGGATTATGATCCCCACATTTGCCCGACTTCACGTCAAGATTTCTTGCTGTGGAGTTAACGTAAAGGAAAGATCTATGAAGGCAACCCACACACACTAAACTAAACTGAAGTTGAATATCACGATGAAGATTAACGCCATCAGTGTACACATAGTCCACAAAGTGACCTCACACATGGTAAGAAGAGCTAGTTCATGGACTATTGAACGGGGCAACGATTTTGAGCGTATGTTGTAAAAAGTAAAATGCGAAAAATATAAAATACTTAAATGTTTGATTACTTTTATATACGAGACTTTTGGGTCTCTTAGTTGTATAAGTAAGTAATAAAATTAAGAAGTTACCATTTCTCAATTTATACTTTTAATGCTTTTGAAATCACTTTACTTGTACTTTTCGGGTTTGTATCATAGCTTTACCAAGGTAATTGGCTTCCATTCAATGTAAGATCTTTTTACTTTCTCTTACCCTATATGAAATATAGGTAAAAGAAAAAGTACCGTTTTCAACCAAAATTTTTTATATCGAAATTTTAGTGGAAATACACATTTTCGAGTCACCTGAGTACTAAAATCATGTTTTTGAAACTTTTTCTGTGTGTATGTATGTGTGTGTGTGTGTGTGTGTGTGTGTGTGTGTGTGTGTGTGTGTGTGTGTGTGTGTGTGTGTGTGTGTGTGTGTGTGTGTGTGTG
>JAHWXV010142616.1:0-11090 GCA_024586415.1 Phrixothrix hirtus
GGAGTATTGAATGAAGCGAGCGTAGCGAACAAGCTGAGAGTGGTTTTCGACAGCTCGGCCCCATTATCCACGGGAATTTCCTTAAATAAAACCCTAACGGTAGGTCCATCTATACAGGATGACTTGTTCACAATTCTTTGCCAATTTCAGAATCATAGCGTCGTTGTTACCGTAGATATCGAGAAAATTTATATAATGGTAAATGTTGGTCAGGATCAAGGGTATTTACAATTAATCGTGTGGCGGGAAGACCTAAATAAAAACATCGAACATTATCGTTTAAATACGCTGATATACAGTACAAGTCTGGCTCCTTTTTAGCGACAAGATGTTTAAAGCAAATTTCGTATGACCTTGAGCTAGTGGCGTCTACTACTAGCAAGATAATTTCTAGGGACTTTTATGTCGACGACCTGATTACAGGAACAGATTCAGTTGAAAACGCTGGTTTGATAGGTAACGAATTATCTGATATTTTAAGGAAATATGGTTTTAGGTTAAGAAAATGGAATTCGAATAAGCCTGCGGCATTAACATGCTTAGCAGAAACGGGCGACAAAATTTCGGGTTATTTAGTCACAGAAAACGATAGTTCCAAAACATTAGGGGTATTTTGGAGGGCATCATCAGATGAGTTAGAATATGTTATCAGCGTATCAAGGCAATGGAGCTAAGTTACAAAGAGGGCCATTTTATCAATAATTTCGAAATGTTTTGATCCCTTGAGTTTAGTTGGGCGACTGACAATAAAGGCAAAAATCCTGTTGCAGTCCTTGAGGAAATTGCAACTTGGGTGGGACGAATCGGTGACGTTAAATTTATTTTCAGCCTGGACGGAATTTTAAGGTCAACTAAATACACTGAACGAGTTAAAGATACCATGCGCAGTAATTATTAGTAATTATAGTAGGCTCGAGTTTCATGGATTTTCACATGCGTCTAAGCGAGCCATAGGATGTATCTATATGAGGTCATTAACAGAAAACGGTGAGATAACGGTTAGAGTCTTATGTGCCAAATCGCGAGTAGCACCGATCAAAACAATTTCACTACCTAGACTTGAACTTTGCGCGGCGGTTTTATTAGCTGAACTCAAGAATAAGATGACAACAGCCCTATTGGATAGTAGCCTAACTAAATTTGATTGATACGATTCGATGATTGTATTATTATGGCTATCCGAGGAGCAAAATACCTGGAAAACAAGGAGTGGAGACACGTTGCATCTGCCCAAAATGCAGCGGATATTATTATTCGGGGTGTTAATCCCAATGAATTGCATAAATCAGGATTGTGATGGAATAGTCCACAGGTTTTTCATGAAAACTTTCATATCATACACAAAATATAAATCATAATGCTAAAACTATGCCTGAAAGAAAAAAACGAAAATCAGTTATATTGCTACCAACACATAATGACTTCTCCATTATTGGGAAGTTTTTTGCATTAATATAATTGCGGCGAGTATTTGCATGGATCTACAGATTTTGCAATAACTTAACAAGGCGTAAGGCAGATAGGGTGCTAGGTAACCTCTTAGTGAATGAATTAAATGATTCATTAATAGTATTAACAAAGAAAGTACAATTATTGGAATATAAACGCGAAATTGAATCATTGGCTAAGAACGCTAGTATGTCCCCTAAAAAAAAACTATGGTCACTAAATCCATTTATAGGAAAGGATAGTTTGTTAGGGGTTGAGGTTAGGCTCGCTAAAGCAAACAATATGAGTTTTGAAAGAAAGTTTCCAATAATTTTGCCACCAAAAGATCACCTTACAAGATTAATTATTACATAAGCACTTGAAGCAATTACACTCAGGTCGTCAGATGATTCTATACAGTTTGCCTCAACGATTTTGGCCAATAAACGGAAGGTATGAGGTAAAGAGCATACGTGCCTAATGTATTGTGTGTTTTAGAAATAATCCTGCTTCCGTCGCCCAAAGGATTAGCGATTGACCTAATGACTACGTAGAACCAAATCGACCGTTTTATGTTTGTGGAACTGCCTTTGCCGGTCCTTTTATCACATAGTATGGGAAATTAAGAAGTAGGGCCTTTATAAAAGCTTACATGTGCTTGTTTTTATGTTACAGCACAAAGGGTGTTCACGTTGAGGCAGTAGTAGATCTTACAACTGAACGCTTTCTAAACTCATTTAAAAGACTTGCAGCCAGAAGGGGGTTATTTAAGCGAATCTATCCTGACAAATTCTGACTAATTTTGTTGGTGTAAACAACGAATTAATCAAAATTCAATCATTTTTTGGGGAATTAGATCAGAATAGTAAACTTGCCATGTTTTGTAAAGAAAACCATATATCATGGAGTTTTATACCGTCAAAATCACCTCACCATGGGGGAATTTAGGAAGCAGTGATTAAATCGGCTAAGTATCATGCAACCTGTATTATAGGTAATCTCATTTTAAAATTTGAGGAATTTTGTACGGTATTTTCTCAAAAAGGTATATGGCGTTTTTTCCGGTGAGATTTTGAGCTTGGCCCCTAAGAACCAATTTTGAATCCAGTTTAGTGCGTTATTCAGTTTTGTTTCGAGGTCTCTCCTGGATTCTGCTTCTAGGGGCACAGCAAGGGCATCAACATAGGCAGTTGTTTTCAATACGTTTTCGTATCTTTCTAGCACCAGAAGTAGATTTTCTAAAACTATATTCCAAAGAAGAGGACAGCAGATGGGGCACTGTGGGCAGCCTTTGGTTATTCGTTTCGAAATGGAATTATGTAAACCTTTCACATTGGCATGCCTATCCTGGCAGTAGCTCTTAATGCTTTTTAGTAGATCGCTTGGTATGTTCAAACTTTGGAGACTTGAGATGAGCGCGGGCCAACAACGATTGTCGAAAGCGCCACTAATATTTATGCAGACGAGTGTTGTGTACTTTGCTTTGCTGTGTAAGATGGAGTTTATTAGACTATTAATGGCATCTTCCGCCGATCTCTCTTACCTGAAACCACATTGGTTTGTATTATATCCGTAGTCGGTGATGTGTATTCAGTACGTATTCAGTAGGTAGATCGGCCTGTATGACTTTGTGTCTTGTGGCTCTTTTGTCTGTCTTTTTTAACGATGGTGACTTTTTCCTGCTTCCAGGTGTTTGGAATTTTGCCTTGTGTTAAGCTTTTATTTAGTAGTGCTCTTAGTAACGGCGTAAGTGGGTATTTAAGAATTTTGATGATTTTGTTCTTGATTTGGTCAGGTCCCGGTGCTTTTTTATTAGAGTGTGTGTCAATTGCAGCTAGGATTTCGGATGTTGAAATTGGTGGTGATATATTTTGGTTGGTCGCTTGGGAATATGTCTGTTAGCTTAGGATTTTTTGTGCGGGATTGTCAGTCATTTCTCTATATTTTGTTACAGCGGCTGTTCGCAGATTCGGAGCGAAAGCGTGTTGATATTCTTTACGAGCTTTCCTGACTTTTTGTCTAATTTGAGTAAGATGGTCATTCAAAAAGGTCGTCTGTGTTTTTATTTTGGGTACTGTTTGGGGATGGCGATTTCCATGGCGTCTGTTATTGTTTTTGTAAGTATCTTCGTGTATTGGTATGTTTTATGTCTTTTAATTATTGGAGGTGGTCTGTAGATGTTAAGTATTAAGTCCCAATCGGCTTTCTTGTAATTAAAAGTTTTTTGGTATTTACTAGTGATAAGTCTGGCATTGTCTGTATTTAGTTTGAATTTAATAACGCTATGATCACCGTTTGTTTCGTTGACAAGTACTTTTCAGTCTGATACTAAGTCAATAGTTTCTAATGTACAAAGAGTTAGATCAATATTTGTTTTTGTGTTGTTCGATCCGTGATATGTTGGCGGGTTGTTAGGTCTATTTAGAACTTCTAATTGTAGCTCTTGAATGAGTTGCAATAGTCGTTTTCCTTTGTCATCTGTCCGATTGCTGTGCCAAATATGCGACTAAGCATTTGCGTCCATCGCATATAAGACACGTTTGTTAAGGTACGTTTGTGATTCTTGAGATGTGGGTCTATGTCTTTGGAGAACTGAAAGTACGAGCTTACCAAAAGAGCAACAGCAAATCAAGAACACTAGAAAACATTGATGTCGTACGAGAAATAATAAATGCATATCATCATGTAACTCAAAGAGAAATTTAGTCGTCCTTAGGCATCGCCACAAAATAAATAAATCAAATGTTACATTACAATTTTGGAGTGAAAAATGATGTCGACAGTAGGTTCCCTTCATTTGCCTGAGGCTCAAAAACAAGCTCGTGCCAAATGATGCCAAAAAACAATTAAGCAGTTCAATTCAGGTAATTTAAATTTGGTATGCGATATTCTCAATGGTGATAAAGTTGGATATATACATACGAAAATGAAACTAACCAATAATTGACCGTTGGAGTGTTTCAAAATGAAGAAAAATTAACTAAACTTGTTCGTGCTCGCAGTCTTTGCAAACAAATGATCGCTTGTTTTGTATCAAAAACTGGTTATGTAGTTACTGTACAGCCATGTGTTTACCACATGTTTTGTCCTGAACGAGGAAAATAATAAGAAACGACAATGCAAGCTCACACACATTACGACAAACTGTGAACTATTTGGCTAATCAGAAAGTGGAATTAATGTCTTATGCTCCTTACAGTCTCAATTTAGGTACTAATGACTTTTTACTTTCCCAAAACTGAAACATCTTTAGCGAAGCTAACGATTTTCAACCCCAGATAACGTAGTTGAAGCGTCCAAGAATGGAATTTTGGGCGTGCCGGCTACGGAATGGTAAGAATATTATGACAATTGATTTTTTTACATAAAAAATGTATAAAGTGTCAAGGAGAATATTCGAAAAGCAATAAAGCAATTTTCTTATTTCTAAGTATGTTCCCTTTCTTCTATCTCTAAATTGTGGTATAGGCCCTCGTAAAAAGGCTTAGTTGGATACCCAGTATGGATATTAAAGCATTGAAGAATAGATAGTAACTTGTAGTTCACATAAATGAAACTTCAAATGTAAACAACATTAAAATCAACAAGATTGTTATGGGTAGCTAACATACTTTGTTTCTTGGCGATGCTGACTCAGGAGTGAAATATAGAATTAAAAGTAAAACATTATTTCAGTGGACTATGGTTTATTATTTATTTGTAAAAACCCTGCTGCAATTGTTTCAAGTACTTTTACGCATAACTTATTTAATAACGCTCAAAGATATTCACAGAGACTTAGCCAAGGCAAAAATGAATAGGGAAATGGATTAAGCCACTTTCCCGTATTTACTAAGTACATATTACGATCACCCATTTTGAAATAGACAGAATTACACAAAATGCAGTGAAGAGGTTAAACTACACTAAATACCGAATTAAAGAAGGCATGCCGCGATATTACTAACGATAACATTACGCGTCATACTTAATATATAAATGAATAAGAACTCAATGCATTCTAAATATCCATCTCACAAAGTATAACGTACCTTGCAAAAACTGTTGAACATGGAATCATTAATTCGCTTACCCGCAGACTTTTACAAAGCAACACGATACATTGGGTAGGCAACGTTGTATAGTGGCTTTGTAGTTCTAACAGTTTCAGCTGTTGAATGCACCACTACTCCATTCGTGGAAGGTGATCAAAAGAACCAAAGCATGTAAATTCACTTCATAGCGATACAAGTGGTGCTGTAGAACTTAAATGTACTTCTTGTGCATCTAGTCCATATATTTTGATGACGAAGTCGCTACATTTTCCGGGATAAGGTCTCACGAGCTTCTGATGGGTGGTCTACATATAGAGACTGGATATTCTATATTATTTAAATTTTATATCTTCTGGTACTGTCTGGTATATTTGCTGTTCCAATTGGATTCGGATGCAGTAATTTTAGGGCAGAAAATGATTTGATGGACCTAATATACTAGCAGAGTATTTACTTTAATTTAGCTATTTTTTAAATTAGCCAATTTGCTAGGAAGCCCTATTTAAACGATTTGAAGAACTCCTTATAATCGTCATAATTTTATTGAGTACGGCAATTTTAATTATGGTCTGCTCTGACTTCAAAAACATTTACTACATCAAGTACTGTGTGCTTCTATTATTTTTCTTTATCTAATAACTTTCTCTTACCTACATGAAATAAGTATAGAGAAAGTCATGTTTTCGGTCAAAATTCGGTCCAGTTTTTAGCTGAAATACACGTTTTTAGGTCCCCTGAGTCCGAAAAATATGTTCTTAGAAATTGACCTGTGTGTGTGTGTGTGTGTGTGTAAGTGTGTGTACGTACGTGCGTGACTGTGTACGTACGTGCGTGCGTACGAGCGTGCGTGTGTGTGTATGGAAACCTAACGTCATAGAAAAGTAAAGCTTTATATATAGGTTTATTCCTACATTGGCACTTTCCTGTAAGAATTTCCTTAAATCCGAATGACCGGAAGTGCCATTTTATTCTTGTTATTTTTAAATTGTTTGCAATTTTTTCGAAAATTGCTTTAACGACTTTTATAAACTCGCCATATTTCTTGCACCAGTATTGCTATATTACATGAACTAATAGGTTTCTCTGAGAAAATTCGTTGGTGAGTTAATGAGAAAAATCTCTGTAGTTAAGCAAGGTTCTGTCTGGCGAGTAACTTGGATGGGTGACCGTTCCAATTATCGTTCTGAAAATAAAAATAAATTAATATATTAATGATTTGTGTGGATTATTTGCATACCTGGTTATTTTTTATTTAGATCTATAAATAATTTTTGCTTTAAATGAGCTAAAAATTTAATTATAAAACTCTTAGTAGACATGTAAAAGAAATTATAAATGGATGAATTCTTTTATGCTTTTAAATTAACTTTAATTTACAATTTAGTTTTTAGGAAAGTAACTAAGGTCAATAAATTCAAATTAAATTTAAAATGTGCAAGAGAAAATCGTGTGTTGTCCCACACCAGATTTCTTTTAATAATTTTAATATAAAGTGAATTTATTTCAATTTGGTTAGTTTATTCTCTTGCAATTAAAGTCGTTCTTATCTAAATAACTAGCAGTCTAACTGTGGAATATTTGCCTGAGTTCTTGGTTGTTAATCCGAGAATAAAAGTAGCATCGAGCTAGATTTTTTATATTTACTAAATAGATAATAAGGTGCTGAATATATACATTATGCTTAATTAATTATAAACCAAACCACTTTACCCCCAGTATGAGGTTACGTATTTACTGTGTGCGTTAATTGCCTAGATGTTCCTATTACATGAGCTAATTAGCTTTAGAAATAAATGGAACAAATATGTTTATAGTAGTTATATTTAATTAAATCTTTACTTCTTGTAGTACATTTATATTTGTTTTCAATTATTAATTAAGAGTTTATTCATAATTTTTCGAAAACTATAACGAAAAATGATAAAGATTTGTATTCAGTACGAAAAAATAAATTTTAAGCAAAAACCATTATTTCTTCTGCTTTTTGCAAACGCAGAAGTTTTGAGTAATCACATTTGTTGCAGTAAATACCCTAAATTGCGGATTCCTCATGTAACCACTGCTTACACATAATAAATTGGATCCATTCGGCCTTTGATTCTGTGTTTTTATAGCCTTTAAAGCATCCTTTACGTTCATCAGGAACATTCGAAATAAATGGCATATTCTCTTCAGAGCTTGATATACGTCTAAGTTCTTTCTTAGAACGGTTCGTTGTAGACATCTTTCTGAATTTTAGTTGGAGCTTGTTCAAGTTTATTTTTACATCGTATATTTGGAGTTAATTTGTCTTTAAACTCTCCTTGTTTAGTTGTAATATTTTGTTTAGCGTACCGAATTGCAAGAGATTATTTTGCTCTTTTATATAAAGGAAAGGAAATACTAGGCACTGGAGAACACTCTTTTAAATATTTGCTGGTTGTTGCATTTTCAATTTCAGCGATGTACTGGTAACAGTGGTTTTTGTAAGAATTGATGGGATTTAAGTAGCGAGATGCCTACCAATTAAATTGGCTGTGCTAGAAAAAACGTTAGGTGGACTTGTTTCTTCTCTGAAGTTGTCTCATCCTATTGACTTAAAACTCTTTCTGGAATTTTCTCACCTTGTTGAACTGAAATGTTCTCCAAAGAGCTATGGTTGTTTAAAGAACTATCAGAGATAGCAAATAAATTGTCTGGGAGACCATTGGGATTGAATGGACAAATTCCTCAAATCCGGAAACAGCATTGGAGGTAGTTTCTGCTCGAGTTCATGAATTTTGGATCAATTTGCTTCAGTTAATCGACTAATTCTTTTTTTTTATTCAAAACTGTTAAGTTCTTTGCGTCAGCTGTTTAATAACTTTTAAATAGTTGAAAGGAAATGCGACCTAGAGATCGCAGTGCTATGAGTGAGCAGGCAAAATAATATGATATAGATGTTTTCTGCATTTTGAAGTATATAAATAGCTTTATCATGGAAAGGATGCCCATCTAGAAGCAAATTACCTTTCTTCGAGGTTTACTGGGAAAGAAATGCACTCGAAGTCACTTGTAAGATAAGGTTGCGTTAATGTAAACTATTTTCTTGTCTATAGATACTTTTTTTCTAGGTGGAAGTCCATCTTTAAGCCCTAGTTTTTTGTTCACTTCCTTAGTGGTTGCAAATGGAGGGAAAATATTCTATATGACACAACAGCACGCGATTATCGACAAGATCTCACCATTTTCCACTCAAGTAGCAGAATGAACTACTCGTGCATCCTTTATAGCGACCAGTCTCTCTGTGTTATCGTTTAATTAAGCACCATGTACTGTTATTTTTCTTAATTGTTGGTATTTTCGGTGAATTGTAGTTATTTAAATGTTATTTAAATTGCATCTCTTAACGGTAGGGTTTTTGGTTGTAGAATCCTCAAATTTGGTTGAAAATTAAAATAGTAGTTGTAAAATTTTACCGAATACGAATATTAGCTGAAATAAACGCATTAGATATGCGCAAAGATGAAATTTGGGTGAGTGTAAGATTACTATTAGGATTAAGCAGTGGTCTTCGCTCCGCACATAGTTTCTTTAAACGGCGTGATGTATTAACTATTAGTTTCATTTATTTTGTTGCCTAGCCATGTTTGTCATTCTTTATCGTCACGGGTAAGTTTGATTTTGGATTAATTAAGTTGGTAATTAATTTCCTCTAATTTTCTATAGTAAATCTGATGAGACTTACTAACTATGGTTGTCCTTAGCAATTAAATAGCAAAAAAAGAAGTTTATCATCGTCCTTCGTATTCACGTATGAAGACCTAATCAAGCAAATAATTAGTTTTGGCGGCATGTTTTGGGATAATTACATTCAATTGACCTAGTTTGGTTGTCTTCAATTTAACAAAAGTCCACATTTGGTCGACAAAAGGAGCAGGCGAAGTCTATCTTTCACTCTTACGTATGAAACTCAGCTCAGTTTGACTTTATTAGCTGCTTTAAGTCGTATACGACCTAAAGTGATAAGAACCTAAGCTACAACTCTTGTGATATCTAAAAAATCATGTTACAAGTCGACGTCCTTATTTTAAAAGTATCATATTGTTTAATACGGAGTTGTTTTGAAATAGTTGCTGAAACCAAAATGAGGAACTTTGCGTATCAGAAGAGATATATTTTTGAGATTATTAAATCCCATTAAGCTCTTTTTTAAAAATTTTACAAATGAAAACATTTTAAGAACTGCTAGCATTGGTCACTTAATTAATCTGTAAGACATTCAAGAAATCTACGAATGTATTTGCTGACATGATAAATTAAAATAACATATCGAATTTCAAGCTGTTTATTTAATAATAAATGGGTGCTTAACCTCAAGGTCATTTTATTTTTATCTATTAGCGCAACACGTAACTTAGATATTAAATTTTAACAACCAATTTCTGCTTAACACTTGACATAAGAATTCTTATGATCCATTTTATCTTTTGTTAACAGCTGGTAGATTAAACGATAAGGAATTCTCTTATTTAAATGAAAATAAAAATAAATTTCATTATGATTTAATGTTATCTAGTGTTGGCGTGAAAAACACATTAGCATGCCCTATGTAACTTATTACTATATGCATATGTGAAATGATTTTAGAATTTATAGACACTAAGAATTCTTTAAAAATAGTTTGAATAATTAAGAAGATATTAGCTATTTTTTGCTTGTTATAAAAGCTTACCTATAAAAACAACACAAACTGTTCAATAGTTTAAGAAAGTGCACAAGCACTAAGAAACTCTAAATTTTTTCATTACCGGTCAAGAGAAAATGTAGTCTTATTTTTTTAATAACGCTTTTAATTAGAAATAATGAATAGCAAATTAATTCTATGAAATAATACGCATTTTCTCTTGCAAGGGTACTAGTTTTAATAACGAAAATTTTTCCATTTCTTGATAAATTTTACTTCCACAGAAATAGCCAAATTTAATTTAATAACAGGATCGAGTTTTTTTATCAATTTCAATTACCCTGAATGTTTGCCAATACACGGCGATGTCTGACTATATTCAACTGAAATGAACTGTAACATGAGTAAGCCTGAAACTAGCGCACGTGATTTCCTTACAAACTGAGATGAAACTTCTGACTATAAATACTGCAAGTCAGAGGTTATAAAAAAGTTTTACAAGAATCTTCTAAATCCGATTGTGCTATTATTAAAGCTGTCTAATTTTTTCATTATTTTTGCGTGAGTATATGAGACCTAAAGAATACATGGTTAAAATGACTGTAACTATTTCAAAGCAACCCTGTATTAATTACTGGAATGAGAAATTCATTAACTTCAAAGTTCATAAATTGAATATCACAATGAAATGATTTCGAAGATCTGCTTTTGCATAAAGTTCAAATAATGTTTTTTCATTATATTTAATTAAAATACCCCCATTTAGTTATTTAAATCAATTTTAAGTAAATAAAGTAGCTTATGATTTATAATAATTTGTTCTTGCTCTGTTTGGTTCTCACAAATCTGTATATGTAAATGGCCATCACAAGTTGTGAATAAAATTTAACTTAAAACTTTTTAAATCTTAGTTGAGTTATATGTACGAGGTATAACGTTAAAATTTCATTTGTAGACGAAAATTCAATGACTATAAATTATAA
>JAHWXV010142625.1:0-13088 GCA_024586415.1 Phrixothrix hirtus
CAGAAATTCACAATAATCACAATAAAAAATATATAAAATATAAACTATAAACTATTTAAATTAAATTTGAATGAAAAACGTTTAAAATTAACAAATTAATGACATATATTTTGACATTATTTTATCGAATAAAATAAAATAATGTCAAAATATATCTGTCATTAATTTGTTAATTTTAAAAGATTTTCATTCAAATTTAATTTAAATAGTTTATAGTTTATATTTTATATATTTTTTATTGAGATTATTGTGAATTGCTGCTTTTAGTGTGTTAACTTTGTTTCAATTACCTTGAAGAAGACATTGGAAAAATGTTGAAAGCTCGGTAAATCGAATAAATAGTTTTTCGACATAATTAGTCGACAAAACCGTTAATTTTAAATTTATATATATATATATATATATATATATATATATATATATGTATATATATATTCATAAAACAAAACAATTAACTAAAAAGTCTGGTGATCAGCGTTCCTTAATAATTTTGTACATATAATCAAATGAAACAATTAATTAAGTTAATAAAGGTTCAAATAAAATTAAATTAAATTTCAATACAAATCTGAACAAAGTGGCTTCAAAATTTAAATTAAAAATATTTAAGCGCGTAATTCTAAGTAAAAATTGTTCCAAAACGTAAACTCAATAATTACGTAAATAAATTTCAAATAAAACAGAATTATAAGGAAAACTGAATAATTACGTAAATAAATTTCAAACAAAACACAATTATAAGGAGAAGTGGATATTTACGCTTCAATTGGAATCACGGCAACTGGAAGCGTCTTGGTACTGACATCAGCGGTAACAACGGGATCCGGGCGGTAGAAGAAACGAAGAAAAGGCAGCAACCAATTTACATTAATAGAGCTGTAACTGTAGTTGATTTAATTTGGTAACAAACAAGGCACACCTCAACTTTAAAGCGGCGTAGATAAGCGGCAACAGCTGAAGGGTATTTAATTGCACTCTAAAGAACAAGATAAGCACTGCATATGTAGTAATTGTAAGTGCGTCTTTAATGAACAATAACGAAAAAGTAATTAATTACTGTAATACAATGAGTACCGCGTTTATTACTAACAAACACGTAGGTAACTGGTAATAATCAAAGGTAGTTAATTATATTCGAACAAAAGGGACACGTACAGCGTATATTAATTAAGAAGCACACATATACGTCACTAAATCCCTTCTTGTGAGTTCATTCATAGACAACCTCCGATAGTCCGGAGCAGAAGAACACGATAGCGTTTATTTCGAATAGATATTAAATCTTTCCTTATTTGAACGAACATTGTTATATGGAACTTAAAGTAAAATGGCATTAAAGACATACATACAATGTGGTCCTTCCCAAACGAAATAAGTAATTTAGGGAATTTAAACTTCCATGTTACACACCCCCGTATGAGCGAGGGAAAGACAAAATATCTACTGACTAACATCGGCTAGAGAATCATACTAGCGTTTCAATTTCGAAGGATGGCAGATTTACACCATTCTCCGATTAACGTCACGAAACGTGCACACTCCAGTTGGACTAACGGGACGACCTGAACGGACCTTCAAGCTTGGGAAATGAAAAGATTGACGAAGCACTTTATCACCAGAATGAAATTTTTTGTTTCTATTTCTCAAACTATAACGGGAACTTTGTTCTAAACTAGCCTTTAACAAATTTTGCTCAATCATATGATTCAGTTCGTTTAATTTAGTTAATCGAACGGCCCAACGACTTACCTAGTGGCGGGAAGTTTCAAGAAGGGGTTGATCCTTGCTAAAATTTTGTTTTAGATAACCGATTTGTCTCAATCCTCTGCCAAAGTTCATAAAGGCAGGGGAGAATTTGGAAGTACTGTTTACACCGGTATTTAAGGCAAACTGGAATTCTCCAATGAATTGATCCCACTTTTGGTGATTTCCTCTAAGATACGTTACTATTATCTGTTTTATGTTTCTATTAGATTGCTCGGTAGGGTTAGCCTGAGAATGATAAAACGGGGTGGTAACAAGACGAATACCACATAAGGAAGCTAGATCCTTCACCAAGATACTGACAAAAATCTTCCCATTATCGGTAGTTAAATGTAGGGAATACTAAATTTATTTAGAACGCAAGATCGGAACATTGCTAAAATTACTTCAGAAGTTGCTTTTCGAATAGATATTACTTCTAACCACTTCAAAAACATCCTCAAAAAGCAGAGGGTACGCATTGCCTAGTGAGCTACATGGAAAAGTGCAAATACAAGTTCCCAATGCGCGTGAAGATATCTTGGCTACATGGCACCACGAGGATCAGTATTAATGGGTTTATTGTGGTAACAAGCTTAACAATGGCGAACGTAATTCAACACGTCACGGTACATTCCGGGCTAATAATATAACCTGCCTATTCACCAATGTGTTTTTTCGATACCAAAGTATCCTGATTGCAAATTGCCATGACATTTTTTAAAATATCATTACTAATTGTAGAAGGGACTACTAGTTTCCAGTCTTCGCTAGGATCTTCTAGTTCGCCCTTGAAAGTTTCCTTGTGGAAGTGATAAAGTTGGTCCTTCTCAACACGCCAATCAGGATGATCATCAGAATTCCTTTTTACATGAAAAACTTTACGTTTATACCACTCATCGGTAGGGAGAGGATCCAAGGAAAACTATATGATATTCCTTCCCATCTTGTATTTTAGTGAGAACTGCCCCAAATCCCAATTGTAATGCATCAGTTTGCAACGAAAATGGAAGGCTAAAATCCGGCCGAGCCAGAATCAGAGCCGTTGTAATATATGCTTTTTTTGACGCAAAGGCATTTGTTTGGTCGCTATACCAAGTCCAACTAACACGGTTCTTAAGCAACTGAGTTAACAGTGCAACGATAGTAGAAAAATGCGAAACAAATCGTCGATACCAACCGACCATTCCTAGAAAGCGTCGCAATTCGTTAACATTTCTAGGTACAGGAAAGGAAGTAACATCTAACACCTTCTCTGGATCAATGTTAAGAGCAGCACAACTGACTCTATAGCCAAGATAGCGCACTTCACTACACCAAAGTTCACACGATATTTATTTTTAAACCGAATTTTCTTAATCGGCAGAAAACCTCTTTCAGATAGAAACAATCAGTTTTAAAATCAGGAGTACAGATAAGAATATCATCTACGAAAACTACAAGATAGGGACTTAACTCTGGAACAAATACTGTATCAGATAATCTTTGAAAGGTCGCTGGATCGTTGGTTAAGCCAAATTTCATGACAGTGAAGCGAAACAGGTACAATGAAGGAGGTAATATCTTTGCTAGATTTATCGGCTAAGGGAACTTGGAGAAACGCTTATCGAAGATCGATTTTAGATAAATATCGAGCCTATCGTAGGCCATCCAACATTGACGGTAAGTTTAGCATTGGGTAAGAATCTTATGAGGTTACGTGATTTACACGGTGAAAATCAATGCAAAACCGATACTGCTCATTTTTACGTACCATTACTGGTGAGGCCCAACCGGAATTATCGGGTTTGGCTAGACTTAAGCCAAGAATCCTATACAATTCTGCATGCATGGCTTCCAAAACTTTAGGTGAATAATTGTAAGGTCCCTGTTTAATAGGCTTAGCATCGCCCACCACAATGCTGTGAGATATTCAAGAGGTAAGACGAGGAGAAGACTGAAGCGAACATATTCCCTCGACAACTAAGCTATGGCATCAAGAGTTTTAACTCCAAGCCCAGAAGAGGGTTTATTGTCCACTACAGACTAAGTAACTGGATGAAAATAATCGGCAGATAGTAGGAACTTTAAGACATTGGTGGGATCATCTACAAACTACTACGAGTCTGAACGAGAACTGGTGCATATACCGGCCGAATGCTAAGAAGATAGGTACCGTCAGTGAGGGTAAGTAAAGGAAGAAAGATCTAAAGTTCCTGTCGCCTATAATGAATGGGACAAGATATCTTTCAGATATGTCATTTAAGCTGCTATTTGCTACTTCAGTCCTAAAAGGAGTAACAGATTGCACCAGAAGATTACAGTCTCCAATCATGCCTAGTGCTTTCTTTACTATCAAAGATAAAAATGAACCAGAATCGTAGAGTGCCGGAACTGTTTCTACTGTACCATTCGTGGTTTTGCGGTAATATATAGGAATAAACTACTGCTTAAAAGAGATACCGTTTGGAGTAGCACCAAGAGAAAATACGGCGGGATTACTCGAAGAAGGTAAATCGCGGAGTGGCTCAATAGATGACAATAATGATAGCTCTGAATTGGCCGTTGTATACGTAAGTGGGGTTTCATTGTGCTATCGAAAGCCGAAGAAGCATTAAGAGGAGATAAAGTTGGGCTATTTCCGGCGGTTGACGGTAATATATTAACTGATGGTACCAGAATTGAGTTAATAGGGCTCGTTAAAGGTACTTGAGGAATTTCCTGGTGAGTGGGCTTCTTCATTAAATTGCAGTTAGGACAGGAAGACACTATGACGTCAGACTTCCCACAACGATAACAGAACCTTTTCTTGAATTCCATACAGGCAGAATATAGGTGAGCACCGCCACAATTCCAACGTATAGGGCTATGAAACTTAGAAGAAATACCGTGTTTTCTGCACATGGGGTAGTTAGGGGTTGCAAGTGAGGATTTTTCAGGACCCATGCTTAAGACTTTCGTATTAGGATCCTTGAAACTCGAGGGAAAGGAAAATTTAGCTTCCAATGATTTGGACTTCGCCTTCATATTTTGGTTCAAGGGTTCCGAGACTCTAACACGTTCCGTTACAAATTTAATTAAGTTACCATAACTAAGAATGGATTGAAAAGGTACGTTTTCCTCAAAAGCTAACCAAGTAAGAGGATCTAAATTACTTTAAGCTACATTCAATTAAAGGAAATCACCAATATCGGGCAATTCTAAAGCATTGACATTATTTTCATGCACATTCAAAAATTTTTGAAGATTAGCTCTTGAATCACTGCGCAAAGGAGTAAAATTTACAACTTTGTTTACTAAAAACCAGCTAGCAGCCGTTTGGTTTGATACCTACGTTTCATAACTTCAAGCGCTAGGGTATAGTTACAAAAATGTAGAGGAAAATCAGAAATTACGGATAGTGCATCACCCTTTAAGTAGGATTTAAGGTATTGATATTTATTAATTTCAGAGAATAAAATAGAGAGTAAAATTATGCCCAATTTTCTATTCTCCCGCTGACAACAGGAAAAACATTTTTGGTAAATAGTCTTGGGTGGAAAATCCAAGTGAAGGTAGAGGTTGCAACAGAAATCCTTGTGCTTTAGATAATTATTTCTAGCGGAATTCATCAGTTCCACGAATGAAGAATAGGCTTTAGAAGTTTCCAACCTTAGCTTAAGATTAATTTTTGCGACATTGTGTAGTTTAATGCGATTCTGTATAGAATCCAACCTACTCTCCAGATTCGACAATCTTTTGAACTGACTATGGAAAGCTCAACTGTGTGGATTTATTGAAAATTCTCTGCATATCAGCATAAACATCCTTTCTGATTAATAAGTCCTGTCGGGGGTCAGGTCTGATATTCCTTTCATAGTAAGAGAATTTAACGTACAAAAGAAAGTAGAAGAATATATGAAGTTGACGAAAACTAGCCTCTTTAAGGGCCCACGCTAGGCGCTAATGAATGTAGCCTAAATATGATCCTAAGTAAGCAGTATTACGGTAAGATATGTTGGGCGCCGGTTCGTTTATGAACAAGAGAATAAAGGTAGCTAAATAACTGAATAATAGTAAAATAAGTGAACCTTCAGGCACACTATGGGCGTTAACTAGCTTTGCAATATGTAAAGGGGGTTCAACGAGAAAAAAACAATAATAAATAAAAAAAATAATTTTTAAATAAATTATATAATAATCAAAAAGAGAATTACGAATCAAACAATGCGTACTATTATAAATTTTTGTCATTTACCAAAAGAAGATGATTGACTAAGATGATAATAACTACACAGTTGTAAAAATATATTTATATATATATTTATTTATTTATAAAACAAAATAATTAATTAAAAAGTCTGGTGATTACCGTTCCTTAACAATTTTGTACAAATGATTAAATGAAACTATTAATTAAGTTAATAAAGGTTTAAACAAATTAAATTAAATTTCAATACAAATCTGAACACAGTGGCTTCAAAATTTAAATTAAAAATATTTAAGCACGTAGTTCTAGGAATTGTTCCAAAATGTAAACTCAATAATTACGTAAATAAATATCAAACAAAACAGAATAATAAGGAAAAGTCAATAATTACGTAAATGCATTTCAAACAAACACAATTATAAGGAAAAGTGGATATTTACGCTTCAGCTGGAATCACGGCAACTGGAAGCGTCTTGGTACTGACAGCAGCGGTAACAACGGGATCCGGGCGGTAGAAGCGGAACCAATCCAAAATCTTCACGAAGAAAAGGCAGCAACCAACTTACAGTAATAGAGCTGTTACTGTAGTTGATTTAATTTGGTAACAAACAAGGCACAACTCAACTTTAAAGCAGCGTATATAAGCGGCAACAGCAGAAGGGTATTTAATTGCACTCGAAAGAACAAGATAAGCACTGAATATTTAGTAATTGCAAGTTCGTCTTTAATTAACAATAACGAAAATGTAATTAATTACTGTAATACAATGAGTACCGCGTTTTTTACTAACAATCACGTAGGTAACTGGTAATAATCAAAGGTAATTAATTATATTCGAACAAAAGGGACAGGTACATATACGTCATTAAAGCCGTTCTTTTGAGTGCATTCACAGACAACCTCCGATAGTCCGCTGCAGAAAAACACGGTAGCATTTATTTTGAATAAATATTAAATCTTTCCTTATTTAAACGAACATTTTTATATGGAACTTAAAGTAAAAGGGCATTAAAGACATAAATACAAGGTGGCGTTACCCAAAAGAAGTAATTTAGTGAATTTAAACTTCAATGTTACAACGCATTATATTGGTGAAGCAAAAATCCTATTGTTCCACTACCTTTTTGAAAGTAGACAATGAAAATTAGTCCAGGCATCCTAAAACACAGTTACAGTGACTTTACCAGTCGGTAGTACCGCTTTTGCTTTGTTCGGTGAACTTGAACCAACTTGTGTCTTTTGTTTCGACTGATTTTAGGTTTACGCAGTGTAGTAATAAATCGACGCAAAAATGCATATGCGCATTATGCTTAAACAGTTTCAAACGATACTTGGATGTCATTAAAGGGCCTTTTTTCGTACACTGTCAGCAAACGCGGCATATATCTTGCAGAAAACTTTTTCATATCCAAATGATTGTGCAAAATTGAAACCACTGCTAACACACTATCGTGCAATTTTTGTTGTCAGTGTGTCGGCATATTCGGCCAGTTAGACCTATCAGCATCGCGAATGCCCATACCATCGCCGCAGAAATCATTAAAGCACCTGTAAATCATTTTAGTTGATGGAACGAATCCATTTTGTCGTTTTGTCTTTGTTATTATTTTTTCATACAAAATTATGCTTAATCATTCTAGCAAAACCAATACATACTGTTTGCTTAAAGTAGCTGTCAAGCACAGCTAATCGGCTGATGTTCTGGAAGGAACGTATTTTAACAAAATAATAATGTACTTTTATCTGACTTGTTGAACTATTATCTATTATGTTAATTAAAATGGAATAGTATTTAAGTTTGTGCATCTATTCTTGCGTTATATTGGATCAAAGTTATCGCCCTATCTTAGTATTTAGTATTACCAAATCTCTGATATTTCTAAATTGATTATTATAAGAAATGTTTATAAACTGAATTCATCTTTTTCATTGAAGTTTTTGTAAGTGCTTCAATGCATTTTTCTGAGTCAAAATACATAAAATATTTTAATTTAATTTTAATATCAGCTTTCAGTGCATGTATTAATTAATCTGTGTAATATAAATCCATCTTAAAGTCACTATTGAAAGAGATGACGATTGCTAAAGAATTCTAGTATCTGCAGAAGAATTTTAATGCTATATGATTATTCAACTAGAAGTGGACTAGTGTACATTTTTACATTTAGCGGAATCTTTCGCACTGTAGGATTTAAAATATTTAAACTACATGTAGTTGTGTGTATTCGCAAATATATAAAGAGAAAGCGTCAACTGTTTAGGGAAAATGTTATTTTGAAAACCATGTTACCAATCGTTTTAGAACTTCCGATATTGCATTATTTACAACCTGACTGCAGTCAGATGTAGTCAAATACTGTTTATTAGTAATAAGTCCAATGTAAAAATACCGTAATTAATTACAATATTCAAGTATGTAGATCTGCCTAACATTAAGGAGCGATTATAATAAGTTTGCCAAGTTGAAGTCGCGGAACGTTCAACTTTTCTGAATGATGAAACATTGAGAAGTTACAATCCTCACGCACACTTTCTGCAACAACAGCAATGTTATATTCTGGGCGAATATTGAAGCAACTCAGAGGCATTAATAAATCAGCAACTGAAACAATTTCCTCGAATTTCGCAATTAATCTCTGAATAGCGTTCTCGATAGGGCGCTCATGTCGACTATAAATTCCATGAAGCTTGTAGAATTGTTGACGAACAAGGCGAATTGTGATAACAAATTTTTACAATTTCGACGCGTTTTCAAATCTGCTTACATGATAGCTAAGATAGAATACAAACGATGCCCACGATACCGCCACAGATCAGGCTTACCAATTAATGACCTTTTATACATATATATGTGTCTATATTTAGATAAAATAATTGGACTTCTATTTTATAACAAGAAAACAATAAAGTATATATTTATTTGCCCTAAAGAATTAAACGGGGAGTAATTTATAAATTAAAAAAATTGGCATAAAGGTGAAGTTCAGATCGGTCTATAAAAAATAGATCATCTGCTCTCCCACCTAACGTAACTTACTAATAAGATAAGCACAGGTTATTCAGAGTTAAATGTCCTATGCCTATGTCGAAACATACACATTAAAATTTAGGTTCACTATTACTTTGGTTTTAATATCTTCAATAAATTTTGCTGTTTACGAAAAAACAAGTTAAAGAAGTGTTTTTGAACTGTGACGGTGACATTTCTTAAAACTGCAAAGGAAATCAATTAAAGATTTTTGAGAACCTGTAAGAGGGGAGTCGCACATAAAATGTAGCGTAAATTCCTAAACCGAATATTCAAATTATAAATATCAGTTCGAAACCTAATTTTGTGGTAAAGAGCTTTAAATAGAATTATTTTTTAAAAAAGACATGCTTGATGAAAAAGTCTTCGATTTTTATGTTGACCAAATTAATTTGGTTCAGACTGCGGGATACGTGATCTTTATTTTTAATGCCAAAAGTGAATCCTAAACAGACGTTTCGTAGCTTTAGAATTTGATGTTACTTTAAATAACAACCTATATCTATAAATTGTAATATTTTTTATATAGTTTTAGAAGATCTTAGGTCATTTTTAATAAAATAAACTTTTTATCCATCTTTCCAAGCTTTAGGTGTCTTATTCTATCACTTGCATCAAGGCAATAACTTTTTAGTTTATAAATACAAAAAAATGACAGTAAATTAACAATTTTACTAATTACTAGTCATTGTATATTAAAATAAATAGAAAAATAGTTTTTTTTATTAAAAATAGCTTAATATCCCACAAAACTATATAAAAACTATTAAAATATATACATACATATATAATCAAACCTGAAAAAGCTTTAATTTTAAGCGAAAGTTGTATTTCCTCAATAGTAATGATAAAATATTTTTGAAATAAAAATTCTGACAACAATTTTAAAAATGTTTGACTTGTTTATTCCTAATATTTGCAATTATACAATTCAATCAGTCTATTATATGGGAAAAATGACAATTACTTGTTAATTTCATATAAATAAAAAAGGTATTATAGTAATGAAAAGTTATTTATAATCTTTTCCGAATTTTAAAAAAAGGAACTGTCAAAATCATGTATCTAGCTATGGTTGTTAGTGTAATGGAACATGTTTAAAATTAAATGTTCAATTTTTGCCCGGCTAAAACTACGAATGAATAAAATATAGGTAATTGATATGATAAGTTAGTGCTCTCAAGAAATAAATTTGATACTAAAACATGTTATGTCCACTACGCCACGAAATCTAAATTAATATATAAAATAAAGTAATGTGTAACATTATCTAAATTATAGTAGAAAAATCTTGTCATTAATCTTCACTTTACAAGTTGCCACGGTATAATTTTGGGATAGTACGGCATCGGTGAGAATCGAATATAGGTAAATAAATATATACCGTGTTTCTGAAGATAAATGTTAAATGTAAGTACTAAAAGAAATAGAATTTCTTGCTAGACGCCACATCGTTGTTCATTATCGAAATTTTGATACAAGTTGACCTAGCAAGACAAACTTATAGTGAAAGTGTTTGTGGTCATTAAACTTAGTATTTGCAGTTACATTTCGCCGAAGTTTATAATCTAAATAATTATTTAAATCTCCGAAAGGAATCTATTGGTTAAGTGAATAAGATGAAGCTGTACAAAATAAAGCATGGATTAATCGCTTGCGTAAATACAAACTCAAAATTTCAACAAACAGGTTGGGTGACACTGGTAACATTGATTTCAATATTTAAAATTGTAAATCATGTAAAGCGTAGTTGTCAACTATAATTCTTAGTTATTTAAGTATAGGCGTCAAATTTCCGATATTGCATTTAGAGAAGTCATAGTTATACATACACGTATAGAATAAACATGTAATTTTAGATAAAAGTCGTAAAGACGAATGTTTAATTTACTAATCGATAGATTATACTTAAACAAATGTTGTGTTTAAGATTTATTGACGAATACTTGTATACAAATAGTTTCGCCTAAATTTTGTTTTTGCGATTATGGATAATTTAAGCATATTTTTTTAAAAACGTGAACGCTAAACGTCTAAGAGGAATCATAAAGGTTAGAGTACTAAAGGTAATAAATAATTTAAATAACTTATTTGCACGTCGCCAGTATTATCTATAAAGTTAATTTATGGAAACAGTTAACTAGGATTTATAGGCGTCGTTAACATTGTGTACAACATTTTGGTAACATAATATTTTAAGTAGTAAAATGAATATCAAAGGTTACAGCCGAAATTCGGCGTAAATCCGAACTTGCCGTAAGATGCTAAAAGAACAGCGTAAGTATTTGTAATTCCTAAACCAGTGCGAATACTAATCTTACCTCATCTAAGGTGAGATCTAAGTAAAACAAAACCAGCAGCAACAATTGAACGAAAAAGAAATCTTCATATACTCAAACTCTATTTAAAACATGTTTTGGAGAATCTAAGGAATGCATCTTTGGGATGCACGGAACAGCAGATACTGATTAATTTATGATAGAGTGCTCTTTTGAAGCTATGATTAAAACCAACGCAGTTTACATCATGTTATCTGTTAAAGAAAATATTAAATAGAGAATTTAATTTGCCTGTTTTAGTTTTATCTATTTGTTCTACTACTTTTTTTCTACTCGCTGTCAAAGTCAAAAGTCAGAATTAAGAATTCCGATGGTAGGTGTAAAAAGCGAGTATTTTATTGGTATGCAGTACCATCCTAGATTGCTCAGATGCGCGAAAAGTTTTGCATATATTCGTTGGAAGCTACTGGAATACGGTAGAAAAATATAATATTCCGGATCTACAATAAAGACAAACACAAAGTGTTATTGTTGGAATTAGGAATTTCGCATTTCACGACCTAGAAATCGGTATCTAAGGACCGTAGATTTTCATCCAAGGAAAGGTCAAGGCGGCTGTCATTGACTACTACAGTAGTTAGACAAGAGGATTAAAAGTTTAGTGTAACGCTCGCTGCAGCATCAGGAACCCAACGATCTACTGAAACGTTATTAAACAATCCTCAAAAAGTGCGGATAGAAGAACATGTTAATTTACAAGTTGAAGGCTGGACTCTAGTTCCCTTTACTTATGAGTACAGATTTAGTATGTGTCTTAGTCTGATGCAAATCCAGAAAAAAGCACAGTTTCTTTAAGAAAAATCCCAATACGAAGATTAAAGGTGCCAATATAAGTTCTTTGAATACCCGACGGTATCGAGGTGAAGCTTTTAATTCTATAATTATCTAATATATTGTCACAGTTGGAAAGCGATTAATCTCAGTCAACGGCAATGCTGGCTCTCGTCGACAAAATCTCGCTGGAGAGTGATTAGATAAAACAAGTATGATAAGGATGATTCGGTCTGCACGAGTAAGCTTGGGATGAATTGGGAAGATAAACTGTTAATCGCTAGGTATTGTATTAGTAGAGGAATGTTAGAGAATCCTTGATTCAGGTATAAAAGTGCGTTAACTATCTGCGGAGCCATAATCTACATTAAAATACTTTTTCACTTGTTTTCATATTCGACCTTTTCGCGTTTTAACTTGTAATTTTGATTAGTTTAAATTTATAATAGATATTTAGTTTTAAACAGCTACTCTTATTATTAGTTTAGTTTAGTTTAGTTTCTTTATTTGTCCGAATGATTACAAGTAGTAATTTGGGTACGTTAAATAAGTTGAGTGTATAGATTTTATCAGATAACATTTGAATACAAATATAAATATAAAAACCTAGTTAATAATCTTACTGAACAAACAATATTTACCATTATAAATATAACATTTAAGTCATCTATAAATAAAAAATTAAACAAAATAAGAATGGTAACAATCATAATTTAGTGTTATTTATCACATGATAAAATTCATCGACGCTGTATAAACAGTTTGTGGTCAGGAACTCTTTTAATGCGTTTTTAAACTTTGAAAGAGGTAGTTCCTTTATTGTCTTTGGTAAAATATTAAATAACTTTATACCATCTAGGCGAACCTAGATTTTTTAAGCCGTACAAAGGGCGTAATTAAGTGATTTCGCTGACGTGTTTCATTAGTATGTAATTCGGTGTGAGTCTTGTAGTTTAACAGGTGAGTTCTAACATAACATAAATTTTGGAAGACAATTAGTGAATATAAAGACATTATTTTGAGATGTATAAATAATGGC
>JAHWXV010142633.1:0-11748 GCA_024586415.1 Phrixothrix hirtus
AATTCCTCGCTCTTCGATTTAATGGTTGAATATAGCTCATCATATAAATATGATGCATAAATCATTTCACTAGTTAGCACCATATATTTAGTATTGAATGATTTAGGATCGCCTGTTGAAGTTTTTTCGAAAATATAGTGACCGAATAGCTCCATATTGAATTTTATTGCACTTCGAAGCGATTTTGATATTGCATCTAATAAATCAAGTATTTACGGTTTTACTGATACTAAAACCTCGGGGATATTAATACCACTGCGGATAATTTTATATGTCGCAATCCTATGCCTAAAGCTCGTTTCAAGTTCTAAAATATTTTGGGAGTATGGTTTAGCGATTGCCGCTAAATGTTTTTGAGATCGCAAATGTCCTGGATATTTTAAAGAGGTAGGTAATGACTCACCGCATGGCTTGCAGTTATAATTCATCGCTTTGGGTGGTCCAGGCATATCTATGTAATTTTCGCTTTCTTAGCCGGAGATGATATTTCATTCTTGTTGTAGTGATTGTCGTGTATATGCTGAATTAATTCGGTTCCGCTTACCAGCCTTTCACCGCACACCTCACAATTATGGGTTGCTGCATGTTGATGCGTTATGTGCCTTTTCAGGTTGTCCTGACGCGAAAACTTTACATTACAGATGATACGTGCCCAGGATCAATCAGTGGTACACTTCTTCATGTGATGCTTCAAATTATCATTCAGCGTGAACGTTTTAGGTCATTTCGTACACGTGAACATTGCGGCGTATCTATAACAAAAATTCAGTTTAGGGTATGGATAATTTAAATGGCTTGGAAAGTTAAAAAAATTATTTGTGATATAATTTAAGACATTGAACTTCGAAAATTTATCTAATATAGATTAATATGATCAAATACTTACATCATAATGCACGTGTTAATTCTGATCTTTATGAGTAGGCTGGATTAAATGCGGTTACAGCTACTGTAGTGTGGGATTCAAAAGCTGAAACTAAAAATATGAATTAAAATAAGAATACGTTAACGTCTTTGCAAAATTTAAGATTAGATAAAAATTAGAAATACTTATGCTATGATTAAACACTTTGAAGTTAAACTTTATGACGGCCGCACTAAATGTAATTGCTGCGTTGTAGAAACTCAAGCGAAACAGGAACCATGAACTAAAATAAAAACACGTTAATGTATTTGAAAAATTTAAGATTAAATAAAAACTAGAAATACCTACGATATAATTAAACACTTTGAATACTGAAGCGCTAAAGAAATATATTTTAAAATTTAAAACTTATGGATATAACTAAATATTTAATTGTTTAAGAATAAAATATTTAAAACCTTATGAGATTTCACAAAATGCCGCGGGATGTTGCTTATTCAAAAATAAACCCAACTATAGCAGATCTCGCAAACGTGCCCCATTTTGTACTAAATAAATCATCACGTGACATAAAAACTAGCTCTAACTTGTAGATATCGGTTCTTGTGCTGCTAAATTAAAAGTATAAATGTTTCCAATGGCTTTAAAGTGCAGTGAAGTATAGATAATGTGAATCTATTATTATATTTATGCCTAGCCTGAATTAACTGTAAAATATTCATTTATTCCTTCAAATACAATTGTTAAATATAAGGTTATTCAAAAGTAGGTTCCCAGTTTAAAATGGCTGTAGTTTTTCTACATATGAACAGTTTGGTTCCATATACATATCATTGTGCTGTCGAGGGCGTGAGGTTTTTTTCAATATGCATTAGTTTAACTTTCATTGCTATTGTAGCTGTCACGCTTGTATAAACTGGTTTGTAGAATACTAGCAATAATTCTTAGATAATCATTATTTTCATGATGGGTTTGCCTTCACAAGTTCGCATTGGCCTCATTTAGTGCTACTTTTGAATGCAACAGACAATATCCCATTGAGAAGATTTCGAGCTTTACATGGACTGGCGATAACACACATAACTGCAAGATATAGGCAGAAACTAATCCAAATGAACTTGTTCAACAAGTATTACATGATGTCAAGGTTACTGTCCGGTGTGGCTTTGCATCTAACTTTCTAATTGATCTTTATTTCTGTGAAGAAGTGGTAAATGGACCAGTTAAAACAATAACCGTGAATCGGCAGCGATATCTTCGAATGCTACAAAACCTTGTAATACCAGAATTACAGAATTATGATATCGCAAATATTGTTTTTATGCACGATGTCGCGCCTTCTCACATACACAATCCCGTAAAAACACTATTAAGAAACACATTTGGTGATCGTGTAATTAGCAGACATTTTCCAAACAGATGGCCTTTTACGTCACCAGATATTAGTCCAGCTGACTGGTGGTTATGGAGTTACCTCAAAGAAAGGGTGTTTCTTAGTAGACCTACTACTCGTGAGGAATTGAAACAATCTATATCACATGTCATTGAAAACATTCCACTGAGTGCCCTTTACAATGCAGTTTATAGCATAGAACGACTATATCTCATTGAATAGCATGGTGGTGGCCATAGTTAATTTTCTATTATTTGTGATTTATTATAATAAAACCCCGTTTCTTTAAAAACATACTAGCTGTTTTATTTTTTCAGTATCTCAAAAATTAGCAAACCAATGGCCATTTAAAACTGGGAACTTACTTTGGAATAACTTGATACATCGCTACAAACCTACAATAGTTCTTTATTTTATTTATGCCTAGACACATATCCTAGATTCAGCATTTGCTTTTGAAGGAACAATTGTATATTCACACCAATTTAGTCCAGAAGGCGGCTTTTGATTATTATATATCGTGTTTCAAAGAAGCATAATGTCTATCTTACCTTTGTAATCTTGACATACCTATCAGCAAAAACTTTTATTTTGAAGTCTTTATTTTAAACTCGATGTGAAATGTCTATGCGAAATCAAATACTTTATCCGGACACGAAGTTTTTTCTACCTTTGTTAAAAGTTATAATTGATAGGTCGATGTAAAGAAAATATATTTCCTTGGTTTCTATTATTTTTAAGTGTATGCGATTGTAAAGTGTCGAAAACATATCTTTCAAACTTGCATTATCTTAGATTGTACCTTATAAAAATTTTTATATAATTTAATTGCATATTTAGATGAATATGTAATATTATAGTAAATAGCCTTATAATTAATCACCATTGACAACCGTACATAAAAATATAATAATGCTTCAAGTAATTTTTAGGTTATTTGCATTGATAAAGATACGTTCTGGTAGTTTCGTATACTCTTAATGGTCGATATTGAAGGTGTTTGCTGTAATGAACTATAAATTGAAATATTATGATGGTGTAAAATTAAATATCATAGTTAATGTATATATGGGAAATCAAATTAGCATTAATTCATAAAAATGTATGAGAATTTAATCCGAGTATTAGAAAACATTAATTAAAGCTAGCGTGCGAATAAAACGGGGAGGATATAACTATATATCGACTAAATACATCCTTCACATGGGTAACTCAAGTTTAAATGCGAATTAAATTAAAATCATGAAATTAAATAAAAACCACTAATTTAGTTGAAACCATGATAAACTTGTGAATTAAATTGATTAGCTGTGAATCTGTGACGTCAGTAGTTTATACATTTTAAAACATGCAGGAAATGAAATTATGCAAACGTGATTAAACCATTAAAACCGCGAAAAAATATGAAGCCGCTAATTAAATCAAAAACTGCGAATAAAACCGCGAATTCAATCGAAAACCGTTAAAACCACTAATTCAATCGAAAACCACGAAAAATTCAGCGAATTTAATGGAAAACCGCGAATAAACCCACGAATTCCATCGAAAATCTCGAATAAAACCGCGAATTCAATCGAGAACCGCAGAAATACCGATAATTTAATCGAAAACCGAGAATAAAACCGCGAATAAAACGGCGAATACAATCAAAACCGCGAAAAATATAGCTAATCTCATTGAAAATCACGAATCAATGTGCTAATTTATTCGAAACCACGCAAAATACCGCTAATAAACCGCGAATTAAGCCGAAAACATCGAATTAATCACATCCTACTCGCGACCTCGGAAAACCGCGAAATCCGGGAGAATGTGAGGATGGTTTAGGACTATAATCTTATCCACTCCAGAGCGATACTATCAAAGGAGTTACAGTTCTACAGCACGTATTTCCTTTTCTTCACGCACGTACCGGGTGTTCGATATAAGATGTATAACTTTAACAGCAGATACATTTTGGGATGCGCTACAAAAAATTTTATGAACCATTGCATAGTTTTCGAAATATTCGCAATTAAAGTTTTCAGTCCGCCCCTGCTTTTTAACTTAGTCCACTGTGTTTAACAAGAAATGCAACGTTAACTGTGACCGAATCCGAAACAACGGCTTCGGTATAACACATACTATTTCAGAGTGTTCTTAGCTGTTTATTGTAATTACACGCTAATTGCTGTTTAAAGAGTTTTGTATTCTTCTTTAAAATTTGTTATATGTAGAAGTTTATAATTACTTTAAAATAAAAACAAGAAGAAAATTAAAAAATACCGTATCATTAATTAAATAAACTCCAAACAGTATTAAATTCTATTCAATATGACCTCCTCCTACTTCAACATACTTTCCTGTCCTGTACGGAAATTCGCTATAAACGTTTTAAATAATATCTGGTGTAATACAATTCACTTATTATGTAATAACTCGCTTTAATGTTTCAACTTTATGCCCTAAATCAGTAGCACACACCAGTTGATTTAAATATCCCCAAAGGAAGAAGTCCATTTGGGTTCAAATCAGAACAACGAGTTAACCAAATTATTGCTTCACAACGGCCGATCAATCTATTTTGAAATATCTGTTGTAGATAATTTCCTAATAGTATTGTAGAATGCGTAAGGCATCCATCTTGGAAAAATAGCCTTTCGAAATTTGATTCATTCCTAATTTTATGTAATAAAAATTTTGGATTAATTATATGTACGTATGCCGATCTACGTTTTTGTTATAAAAGTGTGGACCGATAATTCTTGCATACAAAGTAACACTAAACATTAATATAATAATATAATCTTCAAATTGGAATATTCTTGACCCCAAAATCTACAATATTGCGACGCATTTCTTCCATTATCTGTAACGAGGGTTCGTCGACGAAAACCATGGTTTTAAAGAAGTTCTAAATTTCGAATTACTTCTGCCCTACCGACAAGCAAAAATCTAAGCGAAACGCGTTATCATAATTTCTTAATTTATGTGTTAAAGTTGATTTGTTGCGTTTGATCCTGTTTTCATAGAAAATTCTCTGTAAATGTGACTTTCGAATTCCTACTTGTGCAAATGGTTTTCGCAGAGATACTTTTGGACTTCTACTTACAAAATTCAAAGGCAATGTAGTAGCTGCAGCTTCTTCATCATGAGCTCGTATTTTTTAATATCCAATACGCTTATTATAAATGTGGTTACCACATATCGTAAGGTATTTAAACACAAGAGAATTTTGAAATTTGTCATTGAATTTCTGTATTGCATATGTTATGACACTCACCAGCGTCTTTTATAAGTCATATATTTGCGCGAATAAATCTGTTGTACAATAGCCAAGGGAATGAAAACTGCAAAACAACATGTTATTGTGATTTAAATAAAGCCATTGGGACTTGAAACAGTTCTAGATTAAAAAAAATGCAGTAGTTTTTAATTTTATGCTTTAATAAATAAAAAACTGAAATCTGTTTTCAATGTTAGTAATTTTAGAATAAGCAAAAACTTTTTAAAGAATTACGCAAAGTTCAAAATATATAAGTGTTTCCTTTATTGCAATCTATCCGGGGACATATTGTACATATATGACGTCGTTTTAAACTTTTAAACTAGACTTTGTCACTGCAGGATACAATTTTCGGTATCTCAATCATATAATCTTCGACAAATGTTCGAAACCATCGTCAGTATTACAGTTGCTTTGCATAATTTACTTACTTCGGCTCTTTTATCGGATGAATCGGATGTACAGAGTATATCACGACCATGTGATCAAATTAGCTGGTAGATGGAGACATACAGGACAAACATTATTTTTAATTTGCACTTAGTAAATAGTGGTTCTTGAGAAATCTAGAGATAAAGTTGAAACGACAACCTTATAACAGTTTAATAGCAAGCAATGCAGCTGGCACTTGCAATTACGAATTTGTTGCCATCTGTGAATTTGATGTAAATCACATATTGAAATTTAGTACAAAAGTGTTAATTTACTAATTACATTATTTTCAATGTTAATTTAAATGAATATTGAATTTTGGCTACAGAAATAGAGGAGATAGATTTAGAAATAAACAAAATTGTTATGGATTTTTTAAACTTGACCTTTAACTTTGACCGAAAGGACTAGTAAAACATGTTACGTTGTAAATTAATTTTCGTATTAAGGTTACATTAAATTCAAATTTTACTATTGAACGTTAATTTTCATTTAATCCCTGTATAGCTTGGTTATTTAGTTAATGCATATTTTGGTTTACGCATTAGGTTAAGGTATCTTGGCTGCCTACGTTTAATTATCGTTGTAGCGAATTGAAGTTATCGACGGCCGGCTTGGAACATTTATTTGATTCAACCTGCGTTACCGCTTGAAGTTTTGTAATTCCTGCGCTTTTTGTGTGATTTCCTTAAAGAACATTCATCCTAAAATTCTTCACTTTATCTTCTTTTGTCAATTATAGGATATAATTTTGTATAATTTAGTTCTTTATAGTGTTCATACTAGACCTTCTAGTTACCATTGCATCCCGATGTAGCAATAAATTTAAAGGTCAAAGGTAGATTATGATTTGCTGGATCGCCCAGTTTCCTTGCTGTCAAAGACATTTATCTGCCGCGGTCCTCAATTCGTTTCAAATAGCCGAGTTGGCATTAGCTTCGCGTTGCGTAATCAATTGAAGGCTATGGGAACCGTATTTTAATTTTCGCCTGTATGGACTTGCTGCCCAGATCGCTGCTTCGGGAATGGTTCTGTTTGAACGTTGGGACCATGGCCTGAAACATCTAACTGACTTAACAACTTTAGTTGCTCTTTCTTTTAATTATAAATTAAATGACTCTACGCTTTAAACTACAGAACAGGTGTATATCTATAATAATCAAATTAGATTCACTCATTTCGGATTATTTGTAGTGTGACATATTGAAAACGTTGTGTCTATGGAAAGTTCAGCGGTATCACACTACATATGTGTGCCTAATCACCTTTTTGTATTAACTATCCCTTGATTCTTGTACCTTATCCATATGGTCTATATTTTCCTGTCTACAAATGATGTAGTATACATATATAAAACGTACAAGGTACGTTCAACAACTTCATTTGATTTCATTTGATTTCATTTTCATCACTACTACGTTAAACATGTGGTCAATTATAAGTGAAACCAGCAATTATTCTATTGTATATGAATGAATTATGGGGTTGTTCTATTTAGTTTAGTTTAACCCTCTATGATAACAGATTATAAAATTCCGTTAGGTTTAAATAAAAATTCTCAGGACCCTAAGTCTCTATTGTTTTATGCTTAATATCGCTTATTTTACATGCTCTTAGAGGCATTATAAATTTGGTACATTTAATTAGACTCTGTGTTATCACCAGCACTAAATTTCAAATTATAGAAACTCCGCCACATATAACAAATAAGAATTCCGTTTCGGGAATAATTACCGCCGTTCAATTTTCATTGTTAAACTACCAGGGCGTATCAGAAACTCGGCAATGTAGGGACGTATCTTAACAATCATCAACATGGCGCCCTAATTTCTTTTCTTTAGATATTAACGTCAATTTCTATATTAAGTAAAAATCCTGTTAGTCGACCTGATTGTCTAGTTACCTACGCCACTCTACGATAACCTGTAGATGAGCAAGTCAGCACAATTAATCACCGTATTTATTATAATGGTTTACCTGCATTTAACACGTAACAACCTATTTGATGACCAATTTAATCGTCTATTGAAGGTAAAAGATTCAAAATAATAAATCATCCAGTTTTAGGTACATCGTTAATTGTGCTGATTATGAGCTGTTTTACAAATGCACCAAGTTATACATTAATTACAAAGCGCGTTACTTCAAATTAAATGTTTGCTGTGTTCAGTTTATTATATTCTTTACACGGTGTGAGCATAATAATATTTGTAATTGCTACATTTCCATGCTTTGACAAAAATGGTGAACAGGTGATTCTGGTGTCATATTAGGCGTTTACAGTTTTTTGAGTTTCGTTGCTTTTAGCATTAAATACGAACTGCGTGATTTTAATCATACGGTCGCAATATATCCCGTCTGAATTTAGTATAATATTATATTCATAGAAGACATAAATATATCTATTCGTTTCTTGTAATGTTTGTGTACTAATTAGTAGTTACTGTCTATAATAACTGTAGTTAGTTGACTGGCGTAGAATTAAATAAGGACATAAACAAAGTCACAATAAACAAAATGTCGTTGATATGGAGATTATTTATGTACTATTATGGCCAAAGTCAACTAACAACAATCGCTTTTATAAAAGATGCTCTTCCTCCTCTATGATAAATATTTGATCGCAGTCTTCTATCACTTTCTTTAAAGAAATTCACTTCAATGCAGAAAGTTTAATAACATTATATTTCATGTAAGAAGGTACCCAATTATAATAAAGGAATTCGTTAATTTTTAGGATCGGGCATCAAAACCATTCTCTAATAGAAATGCTAGATTGTTTCTTTGGCACAGCGAAGAAAATAATATAAAAATATTGACGTTTATTCTTTTTGTGTTACATAAAAGTTGAAATTTAAATTACTATATGTGTGTAATTTAAGAAACATCGAATTATTCTACAATAAATGTGGAAATAAAGGATTTGCACCTGGATATACAAGAGTCAAATATATAAATGTTATGAAGCATCCAGATTAGTACATGTTTATGCCTAAATTTAAAAATATAGAAAAATATTAGCTCTAATATTTCAAGAGCAACTTTGACCTTACCTAAATGGAGCTTTTAACAAAAATATATAGCTTTGTTGCCAACACAGCAGTTAGATTTTTGAGAAGAGTGGCATTTCCTTTTTACAGCTTTAGTTTCCGTTGTATATTTTTATTGATGTCTAAAAAGGATTTCTAAAAAAGACTTATAACTGTACATATTTTGTTCAAGTTGTCGCAGTCTGAAATTGAAGTAACTGTCATACTAACATAAAGAATGTTTAGCTGTTCCAGACATAAATCTGTCCTTCCAGTTTCTAATTATACTTATATAAAAAGGGTGATAAATAAAGGAGCCGATGCTTTTAGAGTTATTCAAAATATTACTTAGCGCTCAGTCATTTTACAAATATGAGCGTTCGATATTTAAGTTAAAATTATATGTTTTCCTTAAATATGTAGATTTTATAAAGAAATGTAACATAGTATTTCCTCTTATTTGCGTATTTGAATGGAAGGAAACCCGCACAAAGCAAATATTTCTTTATTAAAGTTGCTCCTACCTTATCATCTGTAAAAATCAACCATTTTTCAGGGAAGAGGCCGCCCATTTTAACGTTGTAAGTCGATCTTTAGCCATTTAAATTCGTGTATTTTAGCTAGGACTGCCAAAATTTATAGTCCTATTTCCAGGCGCTAATTACTGGTTTTGTCTCTTATACACTGACCCTAAAATTAAGGTTAACCTACTCAAAGCGCTTCAGCCAAAGGCTCGAATATAAAATAACTTTAAATTCTCTTTCTCTCTGATCTGCTAGCTAAATTTCATTTAACTCCTGGTAGTGTGCTATCTTTAAACTTATACGTTTCCGCTGCAACCGGAAGCAGGGCGATCCATTTTCATTAATAACTGTTCAGCCTTTTAATGTTTTCTATTGAAATTCTACCAACTATTAATTAAAATTAAAATTAATTTCAATTTTCAATCATTCGATGCGCAATTCTAAAATTTCCATCTATTACAGCAGTCACTGTTAAACACAAATTTCTGCTTACTCAGGTTTTAAATGTTAACTTACTAAAAGAGAAACCCTTTAATTATTTTCATTGGTCAAATTGTACATCGCTGCACGACGCTAACTACAGTACTCCAGTTAACGATAAACATTTACGAAAACAACTGAACATTGGCGCGTTTTAATTAGTTTGCTTTTCCTTTCATTATCCCTTGAAGTCGAACAAAATAACAACACAGGTTCTACTAAAACATATTTTAAATGCGTAGGAAGTGTGGAGGAGGTTGATATACCTAAGACGGTATGTTGGACAGAATTCGTATTATCGACATTAAGAAATTAATAGAGCATCTGAACTGTTTTATGACCAACAAGATACTTCAATATTTCATCAATGTAGAACATATAATTAGTCGCAACAAGTAACATCGCTTTCTCAACATATTCAAGATTTCTAAATAGTATAAGTTAGATCTAAGTTTCAAATTCTCCAGTTAGGTTTTGGTACAGTTGTGTAAAATTATTTATAGCTTTACTCCTACATACTTTGGAATCTATTTAATATAAAATAGCGTGTAAACTTCCAGAAAATATGTTTAGTTATACAATTATAGAAAATTATAATATTTTTGAATAAGGTACCTGTAGGTGATTAGTCTATAATTCACTGCTTCGATTTACTAAATCAACAGCTTTACAATGACCCGGAAATTTCAAATGAGAGTAATTTTTGGTTAGAAAGAATAAATCTATATTTTTCGAATAAGCACATAGTTGAGATAAAAAAATGTAAATCATTTAAATTTTAGCGGAAATAAAATCTATACGAGTGCACAGGTAATTACCATAATCTAACAATTCCACATAATCTAATTTATTTATACCTAGTTGTGCACATGAAGCGAATTCATTCCGAAGTCTTCCTAAACGGTAACGTTTTTATACGTTAATAATTTTTTTTTAACAGAAAATGTTTACTTTGATATCATTACAAAACATTACAAAACCGAAAACATAAAATCACAACAAATACCGTTGATTTCGATTTACAACAAAAGCAATGTAACATAAGAACTCTTACGCGAATTTTATCAATGATGTAAAATTTACATGAGCTCTTCTAGAATTTTATATAACAAATTTATAATCGCTATTAATTTTTCGATTAACTTGGGAAAAATTACAATCAACGTTCTAAATATACATACTTTTGTATAGTTCTACTCCAAGTGTGTAACAATACCATGACTATTATGAAACAGAGAAATTTACTGATAATTTGCGAATATTTTTGATATCCTTATTATAGATATTGTGTAAAATTGTATGCATTTCTTGCAGTGCACTTAATTATTCTATAACTAGTAAAGCAGTCAGGAAATTGCATCCTTAGTTATGACAGCGAGTAGAGTAAATAAAAATAATTCAGCGGAAAGTACTACATATTTAACTAATACGCTTTAGATTTAAAAATCACTTGTGATATTGGTAAGTATTATGGCGACATCGTGAATTGTGCCGGTCATGAATGTTTGTATTGGGTCAAAGTTGAACTGTAAGATAAAAATGGAATAGATCTTTGGGAACCCTGTATGATCTTGTTTTTATTCGAAGAGCTCTGGCAATAGTATAATATTATTTTCAATTTCCCTTGTAATACGTGATTGTAACTTACTCCGTGTATTTGTTCGATTTGTTTCTGTTAAGCTTGTTTATTTGTTGCATTGTGTATTCCACAGCTTTACTTCCTTTTCTACTTGACAATAATGCTTTGTCTGGCAGGTAGT
>JAHWXV010142643.1:0-33995 GCA_024586415.1 Phrixothrix hirtus
AAACGTGACAATTAAATGTAATTTTTCACGTCTGGTGGATTTCGGCGACATTTACAATTGGTACGAATTCGTCGCGTAGTTGTGTAAAAATCGGTCGTGTGTGTGTGGTTCTTTGATTGAAGCGTTCGCATAATGTAGTATGGCGAAAGACCAAACCTAATAGATGGAACAGCGTATCCACCCCGGTTGCTGCTTTTTTTTGGACGATGTTCTTCTGCGGACGCAGGAATCCACAAATCAATCACGACGGACGATTTTGGTGTTTGGAAATCAAACAACCCGATAATTTGATGAATAAAAACTAAGGTACCCTTCTATATTGAACTCTTATTTTCTTACTGTTGGCCTGTGAAAGGTGTAAGCGAAATGCCAACGCGTATCGGCGAGAAGTCAATGTAAGTCACGTCCCGGCTGCCAGCCCCTTTTTGAGGCCATTTTAAACCTTCCCGTGTGAAGGGAGATCATTACTACATACCGTCTGTATCGATCGTGGACGCATGCTTGCGTTGACTGTATCTAAACCTATATTAACCATAATTTTAGTGTTTAGTAGTTTGGTAGTCCTTCCCGTATCTCTTGAATTAGGCCAAATTCAAGAGACGGTGAAGTTATCTGTATAACCTTTTTGTAACCTGTTGTTTTGTATGTATGCTAAATAATTCATTTTCTTTATCAATAGATATGCCATGTCATTCAACTAGACTTTTATTTTTGAACGTAGAATAAGTTAATTGATAATACCTTGCATTTCAGGAGATATGTACTAATTAGGTCCCCCTTTAGATCACGATCTAAACTGATATTAATATTTGGGGCTCTAACAAAAGGCAACCCCGGAACACAAATTCACAAGATGCCAGGGAACTGTTTATATCTGTTTCGAGAATAGTCCATATTTTGAGCGGCCTATCTGGAGCAGTGGCTCCCTCCTATATTTCGACTCATTGTACGCATTTCCAGCGACTTCCTATAGAACGCGGACGGTGCTGGTGCACTTTTCCTGGAATCCACCCTACTCCAACGAGCTATCGACCGCCAGTACCATTATTGGGCATAACGTCTAACGCAACCGTGACAAGAATTTAATTGGCGCCCAACGTGGGGCATCGAATACTACCAAAGGTTTATTAATTTTTTGACGCTTCCATTTTCTTTTTGTATATACGTCTGTACATTTGTAAATCTCCACTGCAAAATTCCGAAGAGCATAAAAAGATCTACTTGAAGACGTTATCCCCTCCCACTTCAAATTGCTACGATTGATGAGGCTCAACAAAAATTGGTGTAAACATAGACCTTCAAGCATGATACCGAAATATCAAAGGCTATTTCATTCTATTAATTCGTTTATGCGATAATAAAAACATGGTCTTCACCAACCCCCGCTTTGGAAGGGTTTTTCTCGAAGAGGGTGCATTTTCGAATCCTCTTATAGGAACCTTTTACTTATTTTTGCGTGTATTATTCGCATGCACCCATTATGAATTACCCCGTATAATATTATTTAACTATTTCAGCAATAGTAATTTTAGTAAGCAAAACACCGTAACTTGTGACAGTTATATATTCGACGTTGTAATTGAAGCGTCTAGCAATTGATTTTATTACAGGTCTCGCTAAGTTCTACTAACTGTTTACCGTTATCGTAGTAAGTATTCAATTGACCTTGTGCGTTACTGTTTGAGGTTTCTGGTTCTGCTACCTCGATGCTATTGAAATAAAACCGACTTAGTACAAGATCGTTAAATGGTTAACGTTATCTTTTATCGAGTGAATCTTCACCATTCGATTATATACCGCAAATCCGACGAATCATGGCACAGGCGGTAGCAACGTGTAAGGAACAAAGAAACTTCAAAACTAGTAAAGTAAAGATCTAAAAGTGTATTTAAAAAATTGGATTTTGGATTTATTTTAAAATTGGATAATAGTTGCATGGTTTTATTTTTATGAAATAAACAAAAAGTTTCCGTCGGCTATTTTAAAAAAGTATAGCTTTGTGGGGATTTTTTCGAACATACTCGTGCGAAATTAATTCATAAAAGTAGAAGAACGTTTCAAATATTTAATTCATGATAAGAATGTCAAATAAGGATAGTTAAGTGATCAAGGGTTATAACATAATATCGTAACGTTAATGTAATAATTTAAGAACATAACATCATTTCACTCCGCCTCTTGGTGGTAAACAAATCCAAAACGCGTATTATGATACGTAACGTGTTCGCAAAAAAATTGCATGGCATTGGGTTGACGACTAATTGAAGTGGAATTCGCTATATTCTAACTTTGGGGTGACCCGCAAGTCAGGATTGTGTTCGACCTGTAATAAGAAATTTTTTATCAGAAGTAGCGGTGCAATCAGAACAGTAACCTTCTAATCAGATACATTTTCTTGCTTTTTGTTGCCAACATATTTACCTGGTACGATGGCCTAAATGAACATCTCGAAGTCACATTAATTTAAAGACTGTTCTAGTATTAAAATTTGAACCACCGTTGCTTGAAATTTCCAAGCTTGTGCAAAGCTTTTTCCTATTTTTAAGAATAAGTTAGTATTGCAAATAAATTAAAATTGAATACCTAGCGCAGTACATTGTTGCATCACCATGTGACAGAGTTATAATTTATAATTCCGCTTCGATTCCTGTATTGAATTGTGCCAAATTCAATTTAAAATATAAAGTTTGATTTAAATCACGTTTCATTTTAAACTGTTACTTAACAGGAAATGTTAGTAACATTCAATGTAAGGAGATCTTAAGTATGCATCGCAGATTTTCATTGACGTTTCCAGTAGGGCAAATTTTTTTCTGAAACATACTTACCAACATATTGTGATACATTAAAATTATTTTTAAAGTCCCTTCGGCAAGGTTTTCTGACTTATCCTTGTTATAATTTATCGTCTACAGGGTATCCCAAAAATAAGTGACACGGTGCAAACTGTGCGTACTTTATGACCTGTAGAGTACAATTTTCTTGAAATTTTTTTCCAAAAACGATTTCCAAAATTTTATTGATTTAATTTGCTTTAAGTACAATCCTGTCCACAACTAAAAGTAATATGAATGGAACGATAGTAAACAACATGCACTACAGAAACTTAATATACTTATAAAAACACGTAATGTTTTCTTAGGAAGTTTGTAGTAATGTGACCTATAAAAGTTCTGTGGTCTTGTTTACATGCTTTGAAATGATAAAACAATTTTAAGTCAGCTGCTACACTTTAATATTTCATTTTTAAACGTATTGATTGTATTATTTCTAGCTAGCAAATTTATTTATTAAAAACACAAGATTCTAAATTAATCTTGCTTTAAAATTTGTAACATGTTTAACGAAAGTAGTCTAAAACAAAATAACCGATTCTTTTTACGCCGACCAGTAACATTATTATTCCCTAAAAATGATTTTTAAATGTTTCGCTTACCTGCTAGATTCTTGAATCGGAGATGGAGAAATACTGTTCTAAAATATGTCAGGTAAAGTAACATAAAATTCTTTTAACGCTGTCTTCTGGAATAAATATTTGAGGAAACAAACATATGTTCCTAATTAAAGATAGTAAAGAGTAATAGATATCAAGTGCAACGATATTACTGTCCGGCACGGCATGCAATCCAGGGTTGAGCTTAATACTACAATTGTTAATATTTCGAAAGCTATGTTTTTGAAAAAACTTATAAGCAAATTTTGTTCTACGTGAAGTTTGCGTGCTGTCACTTATTTTTGGACACCCTGTATAATCAGTAGTGCTCCTTTTGTGACATTTTACAATCTCACAAAGTGGTTGATAAATAAATATTAAAGTCGCATGTATTGCAACCCACCCCTTCTCGTTGAGCTACCGACAATTTAATTACCTGCTTATTAACTGAATAGCAAATAGATTGGTTGCTAAATGTTCTAACGAGGTTTTATATTATACACCAAAATTTTGAAATGAAGATCGAACAGAATTCCCTCTAAGTTTTAAAAATAGCATAGAATATTAAAGACGGTTTTAGTTAATTTAATATCTTTGGGTTGTTTTATATATTGTTACACACACAGCAATATTTAAGAGATTACTTATGTCAAATGTTGATTGCGTTAGTGGGCTACAGAATTATCGGTAATAGGGATCTTTTGCACCAGCGCTCTAAGTACTCATCGTCTTGAGTTCACAACTTGAAAAGTTGGTTTAAGAACCAGCATCATCTTCGTGAGAATATCAACGGCGAGGCACTTGAATGAACCTTTAAAGTAAGAATACTCATTTTCTTTTGCCTGTCTAACGTTATGGTACTAAAATTTGTTTCGAAACATCTGTCTTTAATGGCACTTTAGTATAGAATTTCGGCAGTTCGCTCGATTATTTTTGTTTTAATATCTAAGGAATAATTATTTTACGGAAGCGAATACTGCTTTTAATTAATTCTGTTCTCTGGGCATTCCTTACCCCGGTCATTGTACACTAATTTTAAATTCATTCATGTGCCGGCTATCGCAAGATTTTTATTTCATTATTATCGAATCTATTTGTATAAATGTAAAATTATTGCGACTACCAATATATAGAGTTAATTATTCCTTAAATGCTTTAATCGTTACTGTGGTATTTAGCGTTATTTAATTTTCAGAGAGTGAAGAGTAAGCATGCTAAGCAATAAAACAATTTTTAAAGTAAGATAGCTAATGTATGCCAGATTGTGTTCAAATCTCGATTTAAATATCCTTCGTTAAGCTTTCTCAATTATCAACTATTAGTGGTTAATTGGCTAGATCCAGCATGTACACTGATAATAGCCTCCCTCGATTGGTGACTTTTATACAAGTTTTGACACTTTCAGTATAGTTGATAATTATTTGCCAGCTGAATATTTTGCCCCTGCTCTGTCATGCGCCCGGGTCCTTCAACCTTATAAAAGTTAAACTATTACGGCGCATTACCATTGCCAATGTCCTAACGAATCGTAGAACGCCCATGCCGGCGATTCACGGCGAGCGCGGTCTAGTCTACGATCCCGCGGACAAGGCAGAGGCATTCGCAGACAGTCTAGACCTGCAATATTCTCTGAATTTCTTTCACGCCGATCTTGACTTCGTTGAGAGCACCGAAAGGTTAGTTAGAAGCCGCATAGCCGCCGGAAACGACGACGAGAACGACGTAAACCCTTCCTACATCCTTTTCACTTCACCGGACTAGATACGCAATTGCATAAAGCTATGCAAGCCGCGGAACCCGCTCGGTCCCCGCCCTCCCACCCAAGGGAATCGCCGCAGTTGTAAACATCGTGAACGCAATGTTGAGACTTCGATGATTTCCTTCATCTTGGAAATCCGCTGACGCCATCGTCCTTCCCAAACCTGAAAAAGTCAAAACCTTTCCACCTTACCGCCCTATCAGTCTTCTCTCCTGTCTGGGAAAGCTGCCAGAGCGAATAACTCTGAACCGCCTGAAATATGCGATCGAAAACTCAAAGATCATTCCCGACGAACAATTCTGCTCCAGACGAGGCCACAGCACCACTTGTCTGGTGATCCGGTTGGCTGAAGAAATCACCGAAGGTTTCTCCTTCAAAGACGTGACTGCAGCAGTTTTTCTGGACTTCGCCAAGGCGTTAGACAAGGTTTGACACCGGGGATTGTTATATAAGATGCTGAAAGCAAACTTTTCTCGGAGGCCCGTTCAGCTGATTGCGTCTTATCTTAGGGATAGATCATTTAAAATCAAGCTGGAGGGGCGTCGCTCGCAATCGAGGAACGTAGAGGCGGGAGTTCCGCAAGATTCCCTTCTCTCGCCTCTGCTTTACGCCATTTTCTGCAGTGACCTGCCAGGACAGACAAACACGATGCTCGCGTTTTACGATGACGACACCGCCGGCTTATCCCGATCCCGAGATCCAAGATTAGTCCTCCGCGACCTACAAGCGGCGGTTCTTAGGTTGGAAACTTGGTTCAGAATGTGGAGAATCGATGTCAACGCGGAAAAGAGCACTGCGGTATTCTTTACGCGTAGGTCTACACGCCCTGAAATGTTTGACATTCCGATTTCTTGGGAGGACGAGGTTCGATACCTGAGTATCGTATTCAACTACCGGCTGATGTGGAGACACCACATCGACTACTGTATTTCACGTGCAAAGGCCGGTGCGGCAGCGTTGTGCGGCCTGTTGAACTGCCGAAGTAGGATTTCCTTGGAAAACAAGGTTAGACTCTACAAGGCGATCATCCGTCCGACAATGGTCTACGCGGCAACCTTCTGGAGATATACCGCTATGTTAAACATGAGGAAGCTGCACGTCATCCAAAACAAGTGCTTGCGCATGGCTACTGACGCTCCGTGGTTTATGCAAAATTCGCAAATCACGAAGACCTGAGTATCCCTACAGCATCCAACAGTTTATCCATGAACAGGCCACTAATCGGTACTATTTGTTTTAGGACAGCTCCAACTCCCTCAACTCCGGGTGAGGACCCTAGGAGGAAGACGCCGGAAACCGTCTAGGACGGCCCAAGGCGATTCTTAACCTCCATGAGTAGGAACGAGCCACAGAAAAGTGCGACTTCGTTCACTTGAAAAAGTGAGCGGAGTCACACGATAACTGTGGCTGCAAATACTTAAGCACCAGGTCGTGAATCGCTCAGGACGTAGGCGTAAAGAGATTTGATTACCTTGGTACACCTCCTGGCAAGAGGTTCATTGTTCGTTCATGGCATTACCATTGCCTTGCAAACAACTGGTACATGAATTTACATTATATGCCTCAGAAAGGGAACTAATTAGGCAGAACTTCTGATATACAAACATATACATTGCATGTGGAAAGAAACAGTTAGGTGTACATAAATTCAAGGAAGTCAAATGATTTTTAATTTAAATGTCTTTTCGAAGCTAATATAGGCGTCAAGGTTGCTAGCCGGTATCACAACATTAAAAATTTAATTTATTAATTATTTGTACACTTTTAATAATACTATTGAATTAGTTCGATATATACGGGGTTCCTTTGAAATATTTTTGGAAAATTTAGTCTCATTTCTATGTACCTCACGTATTCAAAAAAAAATTAAGAAATGCTTTAGATCTCTTTCGTTTGGACTAAATAGAATTTTGAAAAATCCGTTAATCATCGTTTGAAAACTGCTGGTATTGAGATCCTGAAAACAAGAATGCAACACTTGTTGATACCACATAAAAATTTAAATAAATTCATACATACTAAATAGTTCTAAATCAATTCATTTTAAAAGTTATTGCAGTCGAAGGAATAGCGGAGCACTATACATTAATAATAAGTACCGTGTACATTAGTAAATGTATTGAAAACACTTTATAAAACATTTCGTAGGTGTTGTGTATTAGCACAAATGTGCTTTTTCAAAAAGTCTGTACAAATAATTAATTGAGATTTAGCATCCAAAATAGTATGTTTACCTACTTTTTAAATTCACTCATATACAACGGTACAGGTAATGGGTGCATGCTGTAGTTGTGAAGGTGGAGGATTGTTATTATGTTTTGCCTACCCCGCTAAGGGAATGGCATGATTGGTAGTAGTAGTAGTAGTAGTAGTAGTAGTAGTAGTAGTATGTAATGCAACAACATTTCAAATGTAGCAATTTCAATAGATTTTCACATTTTGAGGTCCTCTGAACACGTTAGTGCTGTCTGTAACGAGTCGCCGACGATAACGCAAAAACCACATCACTGATTGTTGTCAAATGTATAAATACAACTAGGAGAGTTTCCAGGGAGTATAAAAGTTTTGGTGGTGATTGTTGAAAGGAATTGAATGGGTAAGGGGTGAAACAAAAATGTTTAAAGATAACATATATTTTTGAGTAGACTACGTGATATAATGTATTGAAGCGTATACTGTGGCATAATTTTTTTACTTTCCCTTTCCCCATATGAAATATAAGTAAAAGAGAAGGTATTATTTTCAACAAAAATTTTCGATTTCAAATTTTAGTGGAATTACACGTTTAGGGGTCCCTTGAGTACGAGAATCAAGTTTTTAGAAATTGGTCGTTTGTGTGTGTGTGTGTGTGTGTGTGTGTGCACACGATAACTCTAAAAGTAAACGTCTTAGAAAAACAACATTTTATATTTGAGTTTCTATCCATCGTCGCACGAGACTGCAACAATTTCAATCACATCGCAAAACCGGAAGTGCCACTTCATTCTTGTCATTTTTTGATTTTTTGAGATTTCGAATCGGCTGTAGCGATTTTTTTAAAATTTACTATGGTTTTTAGACGTTTAATGCCATTTCAAATAAACTAGGCGGATTTTCATAAAATTTTCCGAGAGTGGAGTAACCGGTAGTACTTTCGTCGTTAAGTCTCAATAAAATAACTATGAAACTAAAAACCCTAGTTAATTGAAAATTTATATTTAAGGTCATAATCAAGAATTTGCTTAAAATTGAATAACCGGAAGTACCACTAAATTTCTGTCATTTTTAGATATTTTCGGAATTCTTCGTTTTTCGAGATTTTCTTGAAATGGACTATAACGATTTTTTTTAAAATTTACTACATTTAAGACGATTTCATATAATCTAGGCAGTTACTCAGAAAATGTTCCGTAAATCGAATAACCGGAAGTCCTCTCACCGTTAACTCTAAGTAAAATAACTATGAAACTAAAAGCTCTAGCTGAATAAAAGTTTATATTTGAGTTCACAATCGCCTTTTTATGCAAATTCAAAAATTTGATTAAAATCGAATAAACGAAAGTGCCACTGTCATTCTTAGATATTTTCCGAATTCTCAGTTTTCACGATTTTCTTGAAATTGGCGTTAATGATTTTTGTTAAACTTAGTATATTTCTTAGCTATCTAATGTAGTTTTATATTAACTAAGGAGTTTCTCTAATAAACGTTTGAAAATCATGTAACCGGAAGTACTTGGAGTATTAACTATGAACAATATATCTCAAAAAAAATCATCATATAAAAATTAAAAACCACATTTAAGTTTTTTATCTTCTGCTCATGAGATGTCAAGAATTTAGTTAAAATCGAATGACCGGAAGTACCACTTTATTCTTGGGATTTTTAAGTTTTTTGCGATTTTCTCGAAAACATCTTTAATAATTTTTTTAAAATTTGCTATGGTTCTTATGTTTTTGATATTCTTTCGTGCGAACTTAGAGGTTTTGCTGAAAAAATGCCATGAAGCGGGTTATCGGAAAAAATCTCTGATGGTAAGCAGGGTTTTACGTGTCTAGTAACTTGGATGTGTGACCGTTCGAATTTTCGTTCCCAAAATAAACGTAAATAATATTTTAATCAATTGTGGAACATTTGCATATTTGTATATTTATGAAGATAAGAGAAAGTCGTGTGATGTCTCACACCAGATTTATATGAAATTATTTACTAATACCGCGGATTTAAAAAAACTACCAAGGTCGTTTTGCCCGTGATAACTCAAAAATTTCTCAACAGATTATTCTTTAGTTTAGGCGGCAATAACTTTGATAATGATCAGTGGAAGGGGTTGGTTGGGATAGGAAGTGGAACAAATATTTTTACGATACATTTTTTATTAAGTTGTTTCGCCCACGATAAGACAAAATCGCCATAACAGATTGTAATTAAATTCGGAACGTACAAACTTGGAGACCTCTTGTGTTGAAAAGCTTTTGGTGGTGATCGGTAAAACGTGTTTAATGGGATCGGGAGTGAATCAAAAATTTTCCAAGACAGCATAATTTTTGATTATCTTATACGAAAGAGTGTATTTATATGTATACATTGACATACTTTTTTCTAATAAAGCCGGGATAGTTTTGTCACAACGTAACGGATTACTCTTAAATTTGCAGGATACACGCTAGGGAGATTCTTTCCAATTGAAAAGCTTTTGGTGGTAATAAATAAAAAGTTTGGTTAGGGTGGGGCTGGAATAAATACTTTCAAGGTTACATATTTGGTAATTTTTTAATATTGTGGATTTTAAATAAAACTACATGGATCAGTTAACATATAAGTCATTAAAAGAGTATGTGCAACAAAGATTTAACGTATCTTTTCTATAAGATATACCTAGCGGTGAGAATTTATAAGGTAATTATTGAATTGTTTTACATTTGAATTTTAATTCTTCTGTAATTAATAAGATATAATTTTATTAAAGTAATTCGATACAGTCCACAAATAAAGAATTTAAATTTGAAGGATTCTGCAATTTTTGAAAGAAGATTATTATTTAAAATAAACTATGCGATCAACCAACCAAGTACTTACCGCTCCAACTTTTCTTAGTAAGTGGAAACGCGTTTGTGTGCGATTTAGGTAACTTATTTGGGAGTTGGAACAAATGCATCTCTCTTCAAATCTTTAATTCATTCCCGATCCCATTAAACACGTTTTACCGATCACCACCAAAAGATTTTCAACACAAGAGATCTCCAAGTTTGTACGTTCCGAATTTAATTACAATCTGTTATGGCGATTTTGCCTTATCGTGGGCGAAACAACTTAATAAAAAAAGTATCGTAAAAATATTTGTTCCACTTATTATCCCAACCAACCCCTTCCACTGATCATTATCAAAGTTATTACCGCCTAAACTTAAGAATAATCTGTTGAGAAATTTTTGAGTTATCACGGGCAAAACGACTTTGGCAGTTTTTTTAATCCGCGGTATTAGAAAATAATTTCTTATAAATCTGATGTGAGACAACACATGACTTTCTCTTATCTTCATAAATATACAAATATGCAAATGTCCCACAATTGATTAAAATATTGTTTACGTTTATTTTGAGAAGGAAAATGCTACCGGTCACCTATCTAACTTACTGGACACGCAAAACCCTGCTTAACTCCACAGATTTTCTCCGATAACTCGCTTCATGGAAAATTTTCAGCAAACCTGCTACGTTCGCAGAAAAGCGTATCAGAAATATAAGAACCATAGCAAGTTTTAAAAAAATTGTTAAAGATGTTTTCGAGAAAATCGCAAAAAACTTAAAAATCTCAAGAATAAAGTGGTACTTCCGATCATCCGATTTTAACTAAATTCTTGACATTTAATGCACAGAAGATAAAAAACGTAAATGTGGTTTTTCATTTTCATATGATGATTTGTTTTAGAGATATATTGTTCACAACTAATACTCCAAAAACGTCCGGTTACACGATTTTCAAAAATTCATTAGAGAAACTCCTTAGTTAATATAAAACTAAATTAGGTAGCTAAGAAATATAATAAGTTTAACAAAAATCATTAACGCCGATTTCAAGAAAATCGTGAAAACTAAGAATTTGGAAAATATCTAAAAATGACAGATATACTTCCGGTTATTCGATTTTAACCAAATTTTTGAATTTGCATATAAAGACGATTATGAACTCAAATATAAATTTTTATTCAGCTAGAGTTTTTAGTTTCATAGTTATTTTATTCAGAGTTAACGGTGATAGTACTTCCGGTTACTCGATTTACGGAACATTTTCTGAGTAACTGCCTAGATTATATGAAATCGTCTTAAATGTCTAAAAAATGTAGTAAATTTTAAAAAAATCGTTATAGCCGATTTCAAGAAAATTTAGAAAAACGAAAAATTCCTATAATATTTAAAAATGACAGAAATAAAGTAGTACTTCCGGTTATTCAATGTTAAGCAAATTCTAGATTTAACACACTAAGGTGATTATGACCTTAAATATAAATTTTCAATTAACTAGGGTTTATAGTTTCATAGTTATTTTATTGAGACTTAACGACGAAAGTACTCCCGGTTAGTCCACTCTCGGAGAATTTTATAAAAGTCCACCTAGTTTATTTGAAAGGGCATGAAACGTTTAAGAAACATAGTAAATTTTAAAAAAATCGCTACAGCCGATTTCTAAAAAATTTCAAAAAATCAAAAAATGACAACAGTAAAGTGGCACTTCCGGTTTTGCGATGTGATTGAAATTGTTGCAGTCGCGTGCGACGATGGATAGAAACTCAAATATAAAATGTTGTTTATCACACACAAACACACACACACACACACACACACGAACGCACCCACGCACGCACGCATGCACGCACCGACGCACGCACCCACCCACCCACGCACGCACGCACGCTCGCTCGCACGCACGCACGCACCCACATACACACACACACACACACTCACACACACACTCACAGACACACACACACATACACACACACATACACACACACACACACACATACACACACGTACGCACGCACGCACATACGCACGCATGCCTGAACGCACGCACGCACGCTACCACCCACACACGACCAATTTCTAAAAACATGATTTTCGTACTCAGGGGCCCCAAAACGTGTATTTCCACTAAAATTCGACATCAAACATTTTTGTCGAAAACGATACTTTCTCTTTTACTTATATTTGATATAGGGCAAGAGAAAGAAAAAAAACTATGCCATAGTATACGTTTCAATACGTTATATCACGTAGTCTACTCAAAAATATATGTTATCTTGAAACATTTTTGTTCCACCCCATACCCATTCAATTCCTTTCACCGATCACCACCAAAACTTTTATACTCGCTGGAAACTCCCCTAGTTATATTTATAAATTTGACAACAATCAGTGATGTGGTTTTTGCGTTATCGTCGACGACTCGATACAGACAGCACTAACGTGTTCAGAGGATCTCAAAATTTGAAAATCTATTGTAATTGTCACATTTGAAATTTTGTCCCATTACCTACTACTACTACAACCAATCATGCCATTCCCTTAGCGGGGTATGCAAAACCTAATAACAATCCTCCACCTTCACAACCACAGCATGCACCCATTACCTGTACCGCTGTATATGAGTGAATTTAAAAAGTAGGTAAACATACTATTTTTAGATGCTAAATCTCAATTAATTATTTGTACTGACTTTTTCAAAAAGCACATTTGTGCTAATACACAACACCTACAAAATGTTTTATAAATAGTGTTTTCAATACATTTATTAATGTACACGGTACTTATTATTAATGCATAGTACTCCGCTACTCCTTCGACTGCAATAACTTTTAAAATGAATTGAACTAGAACTATTTAGTATTTGTGAATTTATTTAAATTTTCATTTGGTATCAACAAGTGTTGCATTCTTGTTTGCAGGGTGTCAAAATCAGCAGTTTTCAAACGATGATTAACGGATTTTTCAAAATTCTATTTAGTCCAAACGAAAGAGATCTAAAGCATTTCTTTATTTTTTTTTGAATACTTGAGGAACATATGTATAAACGAGACTAAATTTTCAAAAAATATTTCAAAGCAACTCCGTATATATCGAACTAATTCAAATGTGTTTTTAAAAGTGTACAAATAATTAATAAATTAAGTTTTAATGTTGTGTAACGATACCGGCTAGCAATCTTGACGCATATATTAGCTTCGAAAAGACATTTAAGTTTAAAAATCATGTGACTGTCTTGAATTTATTTACACCTAACTGTTTATGTAATATTACAGTACATGTACATTAAATTTACTTTTGTGAGGTTAATTTATTTTTAAAATTGCATTAATACCACTTTTACTGTATTACTAAAAATAATTCCAGATTGTTTCATATTGATAATGCTAGGTAAGTTATTTTGAATTTATACTTGTATTTACTTTACATTTACAAATTGGCGACCTTTTTTTTGTAACAATATGACAGCGGTTCACACGACGTGAACCTTCGTTTTTTGAAAAACGTCTTGCAAATTTTAAGTATAGCGTATTTTCTGAAACTATTTTAAATCAACCCTATATATGAATTTAGTTTTATAATTTATATATATATATAACAAAAAACACGAAAGACATTTTAAAATATTGACAAGACCCTAATATAGACAAATTTATTTTTTTAATTATTTCGACATCGCACAGTGTATTAATAATAAGAAAAGTTCACCATCCAATTACTAATTCAGCGCAGGAAATTTAACAAAAAAAATGTTTACTAAGGCTTAATTTGTATAATATCCGTGATCGCTCCCTCTTGCAGAAACTGATTAAATAGACATCAAAAACACAAATCATCTGACAGAAACAAGATAGGTAGGTGGATCAAAATCTCATTTAATTTAATTTAGGGCATGTCGAGGATATGTTAACATTGGTTAACATATACGAACGCTGATAACCTGGCGATGCCAAGATTTAACAAGTAGATAATGCATGAAGGTGAAATCACTTTAGACTAATTAAGCGCAATTGTTGCGCCCGCGAAGTATTTTAAAATTCAAGATATGACGTACATTTATGAATTTAGCTCGTTTTGTGTTTACAGTTTACAGTTTTCTCTAAGAAAATTCTTAAAACAACTGAGCGAGAGAATCACGCTGTAATCCAACCCCTTATTAAATACATCCCTCTTTGAAAGGATAGTAGAATGTAGCCTTTGGCAAGGTTTGACAGCTTGGTCGAACGGAGGAATGAACTGTTGCTGACACTGCCCCAGGTAAAATGCCTTCATTATCCACCCTCACGGTTGTTACTTCAATTGTAATTTTAGATACATATTTCGGCTGAAGAAAAATCAATTGTCGATAGCAGAACCGAGCATACGAGGAGTTGACGCAAACATTGGAAACTGACGCAATGTGGACATAATTCTGATAGACTTCAACGAGATATATTGAAGTACAGACGTTGATAAGATTAGGTAAGTTACGTATATCTAAAAACTGACAAAGCAAGATTAAATAGAAAAATTGGTAAAAATGGTAATCTAATCAGGATAACATTTTTATTTTATTCTAGCATACATTAATTTAATTTACGTGGTGATATTTTTAGTTTACATTATCAAAGTGTAATTTAATTCTTAGACACAAACTTACCAACGAATAAACAAATATGTATAAAGATTTAATTAATCTACTCTTTAAATTTTAGAAAATTTTGAAAATATTCGTACCTCACCGCACACCACATTGTTGAACCCATCGTGAACAAATACAGGCATGGTATATAGGGAGCTAATGAACGTAATCAATAGATTTCGGCAAAGTCGGATTCTTTAAAACGCATGTGAGATCGATATTGATCTACTGAATAGAGATAAGAAGCGAAACAAAAATAAAGGCCATGAAAATATATACGAGGGTCGTCCAGAAACTAAAGAACGATTGTGGTCACCGGGTTACTACTTCTGTGAAGTTTTCATCAAAACCCCTTCAGTTTTGGAAAGAGATTAAAGTCACCAAGCACCCGGGCTGTAAAGGGGGTTCTCAAACACCTTCTAGTTAAAGATGTAAGTTCTGGTTGTGCTGCTACAGCTGCATGAGACCGAGCGTTGTCATGAATCACACAATCCCTGCAGATAACATTTTGTATGACGCTCCTAAGTCGTTGAAGAGTCTTGCAGTAGGTTTAGTGGTGTTTGACATGAATTTCGCTAGCCATACTCTCTTGTGGCCCCAGAATACAGTTGCCATCAGTTTCCTTGTAATAAAATTTAGCTCCGCTTTTGAAGATTTTTACGGAGAACTTGGCCGAGTAACTCCGTTGACTGGCACTTAGATTCAGGTATGTCGTACGACACTCAAGTTCCCTCTCCAGTGACACAGCATCACCAGCTTGATGGTATTAGCCAATTAAATCGAGTGCTGCTCCCATTACTTTTGTCTTGCAAGCTTCTGTCAAATGTTTGGGAACCAACGAGCACAAATGTTTCTGTATCCAAGATTTAATGTAAATCACTTATTCTCCCAAACGTGTTGGTCAACTTTTGCTTTCAGGTCGTCTGCAACGAGCGATCGTGTACGTGGTCGTTCCTACGCCATTTTCTCACAAAGGATTCATTCACTGCATGTTCGCCATAAACTTATTTGATTTTCCTGTAAATTTTGCGCATTGATAAACTGAATCACACTGCGGATTTCGTACTTTGCAGGATTTTGTATTATCCCCGCCATATCAAACACCTCCCAATAATACAAGAGTGAGCTTACAACAACGCACCTCGACTCAGACTGAATTAGAATTGAAACTAGCTGGCGTACACGCAGCCGCGGACTATCCCCATATAATGATAGGGGTGCCCCTTTCAAAAGTCGGAAAACATCCGAGTGGCAGCATCTATCAAAAATTGACAATAAAGAATTAAATCTAAACAGGGCAACATCCCGAAAGAAAAAGAAGAAGAATGCAGTTCAATGTGTGCACTATACATACAATTCTTCACCTTTCATGTCATAAAATAGGCACTGAAACAAAAAAGTACAACTAAAACTGGCAAAATAGCAAAAGAAGGATTAAAATCTGCTAGCTCAACTGCAAGATGTATTACCATTATTGCCCAAAATTAATTTCATCGCAAGACTTTAACATCAACAGTTCATTGTTAGATCACCAAATGAACAACACTACCACTTTACCAAAATTTTGATCAACCAAGATCCCAAACATCTAATAAAGAACGGCTATTACAGAAAACGCACGATTACTAACAAATTGAAAATATTTTTCATATTAATATAGGAGGAATATTCATAAATCGACATCTCATAGGCTGTTGGAATGCTGAAATTCCCTTACTGCTATGTTCATATTGCCTAGTGAAGTTTAGGTGTTCCAAAACTCAACAGGAACTTTTAATGTGCCAAAAATCACATTGGCATGAAATACGCGGTTGTACCTGCCTAATCGAGAAAAAGGTTTTTAAATCTTTTCCATGAAAAATTTAGCAACGTTGACTTCAACTTTTAGGCATAGAAGCATATACACTAACCACTCACCAGCGAGGCCGGGTACAAAAAAGGTACAAACGTATGATTCTCGACATAATTTTCGCCTGAATTCGCACATTTGTTATAACGTGGCTCTAACTTGTATATTCCATTTGATAGTTTGAGGCTTTCCGATCGCTAAACCTCCTTAGCAAAGTTTATGTACGTGCAGATGTGTACAAGAGTGAAATTCAACTAGTCTGCGTCAGTCACGTTGCAAAAAATGAATAACACCGCGAACTTCACACTTGGAAAAGTCTTCGCGTTGACGTTGACATAAATAATTTATTTTGATATAACGCTCCAAAACATCAAACGTTAATGAACCTTGCATTACAATAACGTATACTTACGCATGTAATAGTAAAATCTTTTCTTTCCACTATGACTGCTTTATCGAAGTACTTATTTAAGTAGTAAATAATTAACAAAATATATTGAGATAAAATATTATCGATACCACAACAAATCAAGATTTTAAAGAATGGACAAATCAAAGTATAAAAATTACTAAAATATTAACTTAATAGTCCAATGCTGGTTTTCAAACACTTACGCAAGGCGCTTATTTTGTAAAGAATAAAATTAACAATTAAATGGGATAGTAAGTACCTTAAAGATTATAACGGTTAATGATGGCCTTTGTTAAGTAAATTCTTCATTAACGCTAACTTTATATGAAGGGGATAAAGTAACACTTTGTCAGGTTTAAAAGATCTAAAACTGCTCCCTGGGTGCTCTTTTCTTGCCTAAATGTATTTAATGTGAGCATCTAACTCCTTTTTTATACCAAGTAACCAGTTTGGGGCAATTGGTTATATTGTCAGCATATATTTCTCGCATTTTGGAGAAAAGTCTGACGTGATTATTAACAACGGATATGCTTTTCAGATTTACCTGGTGGTCGTCAAATTTGGGTTTAAAATCTGATATCAATATTTTCATTGTGGACAATGCATCAAGTTCGAGGTAACTTAATGAAAATTAATTCAATGCATACAGAGCAAGTCTAAATTCCATCGATTATTTATTCAACCTATTTATCTCTTCTTTTCAATGGTAACTTAACTTAATTTTTTGGGAATTACGACTTTATTCTTTCCAAAAATGACTTTTATTTATGGCAACTTCAATTACATTTAATCATATTTAATTATCTTAATACTTTTTCTTACTCTATATGAAAAAAGAATTGTTTTTGTCCAAAATTTTCGATATCGAAATTTTAGTGGAAATACACGTTTTCGAGCACCTTCAGTCCGAAAATGTTTTTAAAACTTTGCCTTGTTCAGATGTCAGCTGTTTACTTAAATAATTACATTTATGTCCAATTACCTAGATTGATGTTTTCGTACTTAAGCGATCTTACAATAGTCATTAAATGTTATTATATTTTCTGGTCGTACTAAGTTTTATTTATAGCTTTTGTTGACACTCATCTTGCGAAAACTGTTTTGGTTGGCGTCCAGTCAAGTTCATATAAAACTTTAGTCAATGATCTTTGTATTTACAATAACGTATTTACTTCAAATAACATAAGATCTTTTGTTTCACTACGTCTAAAGGTATTTATTTCTATCTAAGCCATTATTATGTAAATAGCAAAGAAATAATAATTTATGATAAAAGAAACGTTTATTTAAAAAAATAAGTAAAATAATAATGATACTTCAGCAATCAATATTTTAAATATGATTCATTTAAAAATGGCTAAGCCAATCAATAAAAACTACTAGAATATTAATTTATACTCCAATATTGACAGTTTAAAAATTGAACTCACTAATCGAACGGTTTTCGATATTTACGCAAGGCGCTGTTATATTCTAAAAAATTAAAGTTAACAGTCAAATAAAATAGTAGATATCTTAAGGATTATAACAGTTAAATATACTTTTCTTAAGTAAATTCCACATCTAAAGAAATTACAGTTTTGACAAAGAATAGATACTAAATTATCTATGTCTGGACATGAACGAAGGATTGATGAATTAAATTCTTATCTAATTTATATCGTTTTGCACCCACGTACTGGTTGATATTTATATTCGTACGAGGTATGTTTTTCAAATGAAGGCCATTGTGATATAATAACTTTATTATAATAAAATAAACTTACATATATTTATTATTTTTCTACACAATCGCCATTCACAGCACTACTAGGTTGCTGAAGAATTCTCCCGCCAGTGATATAAACCAATTAATTACGTCGTTTTACAATTCTTCGCCATCTTCAAGCCTCTGTGATGCAAGTCATTGTTTTAAATGGGAAAAAAGTAATAATTCACGGTGCAAGATCCGGTCTGTATGGCAGATTTTGGAAGATTTCCCAATGAAACCGCTTTCATTGTTTGCCGTGTGCGGTCGGGCGATCTCGTGGAGAAATATAATCCCGTCAATTAGCTTCTCACGCCTTTTGCTTTGAATTGCATGTCAAAGTTTTTAGGCGTCTCACAGTGCGTATATAGGCATTGACAATTCTTTCACGTTTAAGAAATATCACAAAAAACCGTAGCCAAAACCTTAGAGCGTTCTTACATAAACTTTTTAGGCTTCGGGAATGACGAAGGCTGTTATTGCATTGATTGCTGCTTTGTCTCAAAATTTGAATAAGATCACCGGTCACAGTGTGATTCAATACTTCATAACTTTATTTTCATAGCGTCTCAAAATGCTTAACCTACGCCAGTGTCTCTCTGTCAACATTTTTGGCACCCATCTGGCACAACTCTTTATGGCCCAATTTTTCACTTAAAATTTCGTAATTACTGATCGCAAAGCAAAAGAAAATTCAATCGATAATTGAGAAATAGTAAACATTTGTTTTCACGTATTTTTTCATTCGCATTTTCAGTCAATTTATTTGTGACAACAGTCGTAAACCTTCGTTCGGCCTTCACGAAATAAATTTCACCTTTTCTCATAGCGCTAGATTCGTAAACATCGCAAGTTTCTCTACAGATTTCAGCAGCAGATTTGTTGTTCGCCGAGAGATGATTAATTACTGATCGCACTGTGCAACTGACGGGGTGTTTTATTTTAGCACTCATTTAAGCTAGGCTACGTACAACAACTAGCGCTATTAAGATTAAGCTACTGTTGCTAACAGATGATTGATACTATAGATAACCGTGATACATTAGCGACATCTACTTCACGTCGTCTATTGGCGGCAAATGTAAAACGGCCCTTAATTTAAAAACATGCCCCGTATGATAAAATAATCGTTAGTGATTTGTATTCTCAAGTTATCTCTATTCTTCTATGACATTGAAGTACAACACATTAATTATGCATGTGAACCAATTGCGTGAATCTGTCGCTTCACGCTCTCACAATTAATTGATTTCTTGTAATTAATCGGTCAGTTAAATAGTCTCATAATGAGGCTACTTATAACAAATTATAAGTTAAATTATTAACGAGTTAAAACACTTTGTTAACGGTGGCTTGATGAAAAATGCGTGATTTTTGGGGTCATTGCGTTGGGACGCTCAATTCGGTTTAGCTTTTGCTTAACACGTCGATATGTTGGGTTCCGAATAGCATTTGTCAGCCAGAGATAAGGTAAGGTTCAGTAAGGATCTCAGACAACGTATTTTGTACTGTAAACTAACCCTTGGTAACGTTCAAATATTTTTTTTATTTTCCTTCGTTTATTACTATTTTGTTTTGTGGCCCTTTGAACTTTTTGTTTTTACCTTGTATACCTTGATAACGTTTTATTGTGTACACAATTTTTGCTAGCTTACACGTCGATTGCTTTAAATTTTATTACATGGAGTGTCACTATTTAAGTATAATGCTCTATTTTTAGAAAAAAAAAATTCAGAACTTTTATACTTTTAGCATTAAATTAATCAAAATGTATGAAGTATTTTATTTACTAAAATTATGAATGGATATATGTACAGACAATATTTATAATTACAAACTAAAATGGTTATTTACAAAAATTGGTTCGAACCTTATCGCAATGTTTACGTCGCGTGAAACAGCTGATCTATAAAAACAGGTTTACAATCTCGAGAACGGACATTGCTTATGTCACTTGTTACTTAGCGCACGCGTATGTTAAGCTACACGTTGTATTACGGTAAGTGTTTGGCAATCTTTAAATAAGCACAGACAGAGTCAGTATTTCTAGTACAATGTTTGCTTCAGTGTCTAAAATATTTGTTTGTTCATAGCGAAAATTCATGCTTTTGGTATTATTTGAGCACTGTGCATATCAGGAAATCTCTATGCTTCAGAACAGTACACACTCAGAGTAGTTTTTTAACATACCTGTAAATGTCACGCAAGCCTGTGTTTCTATAAGTATAACTGGCGTTATTTATACGATCTAATTAAGTGTATGGAAGTTTTTTCTAACTTTGACAGTAATTATAAACAACATTTTTAGCTTGCATCTTCTTTCAGTCGGAAAATTGTTTATATCAACGAATTGTTAAGTTTGAATCTCTAAGATCAGTCTATTAGACTGCCGAAAGAATGTCTTCTGACTTGACCTGCAATGTGGCCTGCTTTTATATGTTTCCAGCTATTTCTCCTTGAGAGTGGGGTTAAACAGGGGTTAATTTCAAAACTCCAGTTTTTGGATTTTTCGACAAACGTAAGAGCTGTACTCGCGGCTACCTCGAATGTTAAGCCTAATCTCCGTGTGATTGGACCATTAATTCTGTTTTTATTTGAATAATAACATTCAGAATTTCGCTTAATTTCAACATGGATATTATTTGTTTAACAGAATATGTTCATTGTAGATTGATTTAAACTAAAAGCAATGCTATATACCCTAAGGTATTATTTGTTTAAACAATTCCCGGATATTAATACTTAATTTCCTGGCGTTTCGATTAATAAAATTGGTTCTTACATATGAATACGAGGACTGTCCAAAACTATCCGACCTTCTTTCATATCTTCGCGCCTGACAATTGTAGCGCCCTCTGCCGGGTACGAGTATCAACGGCAAAACTTTACGAACTCCTTCGATACTGCAGTGTTCGTCTGAACACCTTAGTTCACGTACAGCGTGCGTTTGTTTAGAATGTGTTGTTTACGTTCGTCGCATTTTGCGGAAAAATCGGAGCAACGAATTTGCATCAAATTTTGCGTAAAACTCGAAGAGTTGTACGGAGCCCATCGCAATGATGAAGACGGCATTTGTGGACGAGTGAATAACCACAAATAAAAGAGTGGCCGCATATCTGTTGATAGTAACCCACATTCTGGGCGGCCTTCGACAACAACACCGGCTAATATCGAACGTGTGCGACTTGCGATCAACGAAGACCGTCGATTGACTATGCGAGAACTAGAATGTGATCTTAGAATACCGAAAGCTAGTGTTTGGAAGATGTTAACTGAAAATTTGCAAATGGTTTGCGTGTGTGCGAAATTCATTCCTAAATTGCTAACGGTGGAGCAGAAAATCCTTCGCATTGAAGTCGTACAGTCCTGATGAAGCTCTCTGCGACTTTTGGCTGTTCCCAAGATTAAAAATGCTGCTCAAAGGACATCGATTCGACGACAAAGAAACAGTCAAAACTAATATAATGAACGCTTTAAAGGTTATACCAAAAAACGAGATCCAGGACTGCTTCCAAAAATGCAAAGGCCGTTGGCAGCGTATTCTTCAATCAAATAGGGACTACCTCGATGGATTTCACCAGCCCAATGACGCAAAATAACACCAGCGGGTAAATATGAAGGAAGGTCGGATATTTTTGGGACAGTCCTCGTATATTCCAAAAATTTCATTATGAACATTTTCATAATTTCAAACAGTTTTTACAATTTAATGCAGGTTTAGGGTGGAAAATGGTTTTCTTCATTGAAGGCACACTACACTGTTCCATAATTTAACGTTAGCACTTTGAATTTTAATTAGCAGATTAATTAACACTTCACTAAATCAGTAAAAATGCCCCCAATTAAGCTTGCCGGTAGCTGACACGTCACAGAAATATTCCAATTTTCATAGTAAGTTACACTAAAACGACTAGTAGAATTTGAATTATTTGGCCGTTAACGAAGGTTTTAACGATTAATTTAAATTTTCCACTGGCTAAGAGGACTTACATTTGCAAAACTACTAAAAAACTTACTAAAATTTATATCTTCATGTACACCATGCACCATTCTTAAATATAGTACTTTAAAGGAACTAACGGTTGCCCCGGTTTCATTACAATTATTTGTAATTTTAATTTCAATGTGCAATATTAAATTCTAAAAGCAATTTGGATAATTACAAAGTTAAGTAATTATAAATAATTAGATTGTGGATGTGTAATTAATTATTGCTATAGGTTCACCAAAAACAGTCACTAAAAGATCGTATGATCCTTTATTTACAAACACAGGGAGTCCAAGATATAACGCATATTATTTAACACACGTGTATCCAGTGAACACAAACTTGTAACAATCTTTTAATCTAGTTCAAGAAAAAATTTAGTAATTTTTTGCGTAAAAAGCTATCAACATAAATACCACTTTGTTTTTATTTACAAAATATTACGTTTACCATTCGTGTACATTTTCAAGTGCATGATCGGCTGATTTAATAACGTACACCAATGCATTCTTTTACTAACGGCATTGCTTATTAATTATAAATTATTTATTAATTAATTATATAAATCGTACTTGTTAAATATCTAAAATTGACATATTTTAACTTTAGTAGATATGTATGAAATTAAAACCTGTTTGATCCACATTAATTTGTATCACAATATACTCAGTGACATAGAAATTGCAACACTAAGAAGGGGTTGGAATTTCCGGATGAAATTTTGTAGGAATATTCACCTATGTTACAGTAATAAATGATCAAAATTTGGGAGGAAAATATTTATTAGTTAAACAAAATTTTATAATAATTGTTAATAATGTGTTGTGCGGCCTCTTTGATTTACACATCCATTTACACGTCGAGACATTGATTGAATAAGGTGGTTTATCTCGTCTTGGGGTATCGCCTGCATGCAAGTTGTACGTCATGTCTCAAGGCCTCCAAAGTCAAAGGAGGACGCTGCAAATTTCGCAGCCTTCTATCCATTATATCCTATACATGTTCAATGGGAGAAAGATCTGGAGATCTTGGAGGTCAGGGCAAAAGATGAATCTGGGCCTGTTCAAAGAAGTTCAAGGAAAACCTTGCTACATGTGGAGCTCTTGTAAGTATGGCAGCTCTGCAATATTGCCTTGAATGAACACCAAGGAATACGTGCTGCCATAAGTAATCGCGCTCCAAACCATAACACCCGCAGTGCGGTGTACGTGCCTCTCAGCTGTAAATCGAATATTCCGTCGTTCACCCCGTCTTCTTCTGACTCTCATACGACCGTCATGCATTCCTAAACAAAATATAGATTCGCCACTAAAGACAATACGACGCCATTCAAAATTCCAATGAGATTGTTTATTGCATCATTGTAACCATTGCTGACAATGTTCTGCATTCAAGAGAGGCACAAGTTGCGGACGATATGATGTTAATCCAAAACTTCGAATTCGACGATAAACTGTTCTAAGGGTTACAATGCGACTTTCTGCACCAAACCTTTGGTCACCAACTGCCCGAGAAGAGAAAAATCGTTGTCTAAATGCCAGTTGTCCTAGGCGACGATCTTAACGCTCATTCGTTCTTCTTGAAGCCCCGGTTCCTCTTTCGTGATGTTGCTGGCCATCTCTCACACCATGCACGGCACACTTGCATTACAGTAAACCGATTTCGATTTATACGGTTAACAATCTCCAAATGAAAACCAGCTTCGCGCAAACCAATAGTTCGACCTGTCAAATTTGCTTAATTGACAGTAATATCCTCGTTGCCGTACTCTAGGCATGATCAAACAAATAAAACACGTTAACAAAAGAATAGCAACCAAAATAATGTTAATTAACAATGGAAAAACAACAAATCGTACGAAAAACACAGATCTAAAAATAAAATAAAGAAGAAGATTCTTCCAAAGAATGGCGCGAATTTTAAAAATTAATTTGGCAGAAGTGAAAAGCTATGAGAAACTGTAATATGAACAATTCTAAGGCTTCTCACCAAAAGATTTTTATAACCTAACTAAATAGGCAAAAATATACAAGTTTGCATTTTCAATCAGCGTGACACAGCACGAGCAGACCAATGGTTTCACCCTATGTAGGGCTCGTCAGTGCTGGGTGACTGAGCATGCTGGTTCAAAATGCAAAACTTCCTTTTAAACACAAAAATCTGTGTGGGTGTCGATGACAAATAATGGCAGAGGCATCTATTGTTTATATTTGGATGTATTTTAATATAAATAAAATAAAGAAGAAGATTCCTTCTAAAAATTGCACGAATGCTGTCAGGCTGATTGAAAATGCAAACTTTTATATTTTGCTTTTTTGCCTATTTAGTTAGGTTATAAAAATCTTTTGGTGAGAAGCCTTAGAATTATAAATATAAACAATAGATAGGTTTGCCATTATTTGTCACAGATCTAAAAAGTTAGCAAAAAATTATATTAACTGTCAAATGAGACTTTATGACATTACCACTTGATCTCAAAAGTTAATCAATTATTATTTAATGTTAACCCAACAGATTTACCAACTTTGTTTAAGAAATTCCTACTCCTTCTTGGTGTTGCAATTTCTATGTCACTGAGTATATATTACTGCATGCAAATTACGTCAAATTTGTACGAAATGTATTTACTATTTATATTTTGAAGTAACTTCACAAAATTCAAATTATACCCAAAACAATTGATTGCAAATAGTAACATTATGAAGATATTTATCAAAAACAATTTAATGTTGCGTTAAAGCGGCTTAAAACAACGTAGAACGTTTTTAAAAGTGAAAGTTATTTAAAAAATATTTCCATGTTCAATAATACAGGTGTACTGAGAATGTTTTTATTTTAAAAACTTTCTAAACATGCACAAGTAACAGATCACTAGAAATTTTAAGGAAGAAAGTCAAACTTTATTTGCAGCAGTAACTATCGGGTATTTAATAATCAGCTGAGAACATGCATTAATGATGCTCGAAATCGGATTCGTCATACGGTGGCCAGTCATTTCTTTTTGAATACAGTAGACCAAGGAGGTTAAAGCTGTAATTGCAAATAGCAAGATGTAGCTGCTGTTAAAATGATGCACCCTGTATCTATTAAAATTAAATTTTAACACTTCGACGCAGTGCAAAACTGTAAATCAGTAGACATTTTTACTCTTCTAATAATTAATTCTTCGTAGGTACATGCACTGCCTAAAACGCACTTTTGTTTACAAATTAGTTCGGTTATGACATTGATGGGTTCCATACAAGTGCTGCTTTTTAAAAAGATGCCAAAAGAATTACAAACGTTTTTGTTTACCTGTTTTCGTTCCCGATTCGAATTAATAAATGTTTTCCGTTTCGATTATTGCTATCGATTAAAAAGCGTTTTGCAAGTATAAAGTGCATAAAACATTTGTATACTTTTAAAATTCTGTTGAATTGATTGACAACCTACTTCGATTTGAAAAAAACACTTACGGCGTGACAAAAATTAATTTTTAACTAACAATTTTAATAAAAAGATATTCACAGGAATCAAAGATTTCCAATTTTAAAAAAGTGTTAAAAACCTCCACATAAATTATTTAAAAAAAAGTGTGCGAAAATAATAAAACGCTTTAAAAAGGCTTTCAAGTCATATAAGTCATACAGACACCTTTACTAAAATAGCTCACTTACTGAATGCTGAAATTACGTTATGAACGACATAACAACCCTTTCTTATAATTAATGAATGACCCCGCTAGGACATCAGAGGGTTTACACTTGCAAAAATTAAACTGCTTCCTGAAACGACAATTATGAGATTATTTCCTATCCTTTTCGCTCCGAAGGAGATCGAAATCCTTAAACAGAAACAGGGAACATCTTACAGGACGAAAATGTAAATTTATGCAAGGACCTCTGCTGTACGCACCCTTTGAATTTAGCTATAGCAATGCCGGCTATGTGTATAAGAAAGACGCCCCACGAAACCCCTTTATGTGTGGGTGCACAATAGGAAATGGTCTCGTAATCTAGAACATCTTATAAGAAATTACAACGCACTGAATTTATTATTAACCGTAGAGGATAACAAAAGCCTCACATTTTTTGCAAATGTGAAATAAAGCTTTAGGGTTGACATTTATTTTAAAGAACTTTGAACGTCCCCAAAATTTACTCGAAGAGAAAAACTTAATTTATTTTAAATTGCTTTGCAAAAAATAATTCCGCATCTTCGATCCAAAATTTGAAACTTTCGTTTTTATAACAAAAAATCCAGAAGTGACTTTTCACATTTTCTATCTACATACATAATCTCAAAATTTAAACTACGGGACCATAAGCCAAGAAATATTTTTCCTTTGGACCCCGTAATTCGCGCAACTATAGAAGATACAGAAATCCCTGCCTCTACAGCTTCGACTTGATTGAACTTCAATAGTTTAGCATTTCAATTGCAGTTGCATGCGGATTAATTTAAACTCTACAAGACTGAAATAACATAAAAAAACTTAAATCGTTTGAGGAATAATTGACTAGAATAAGGGAGTAAGTGAATCTGAATCTAGAAATTGGAGAAAACGGAGAGACTTCCATTACTTCAAATAATTAAACGTTTAAAATGGGAGTATTGTGTATTTATCAGCACCAAACAGACATTTTCTCTTCAGCCACCTTCTGAACGTCTCACAAATTAAAATGACTTATTACGTGGAGTATAAAAAACAGGACAAAACCGCGTCTAAGGAAGGAGGGCTTCGATGTAAAAACGGCCCGTTTAACGGCGCAATGCTAAATCTAATTTATTAGTACGAAAGGGGTTGCTAAAAGCAAAGACTTGAAGGCATACTAAATTCGAGCTTCACGAATGCCTAATATTTTAGCAGTCTTTTCAATTTTTGTCAACTTTATATTTCTACACTGCACAAAAACAAAAACGTAAGAAGTTAGAGCTTCCTGTGCCAGGAGCTCGTCAGGAGGAAACTGAGAAGGAAAGATAAAAATCCATGCCGAACTCCCTAAACTGGAAATAAATTAGTCTGCTTGACATTATTGATATGATTTATTACAAATAACTTGAACGGATAAAAAACGAAAATTTATTCAAAAAACAAAAAGAATGTCGGTTATTTATTGATCTAATATACAATATACGGAGTGGTCACAAACGTACAAAAATCGGAACACATTTTATATAGCAAAAACTGTCGAAGAAGACATGTGGGACCAGTCGTTTCAGAAAGTTTAACATCAGATTCTTAGGCAACTTTAAAATAAAGTTAATTGGATTAATTGAGCCAGCAACATCATCGTGATAGTTTCGTTTCTATTAGAACTCTTCAACGGCGATTTTACAAAAGGTCGTCTTTTTAGTTTTGTAGCAATTATAACTGAAAATTAAAACTAGCAATCCAAGGAGCTCAAGCCGCTTTAACAAAAACCAGATTTCTTGACCCTTGTAGTGTGCGACTATGTTTTATCATATATCCTATTTTAATTTTTACAATTGTTTTTAGTTTCAATTATAATCGTTGCTACTACTAGTCAAAAGTTGTAATGTTAGTTGTTTTAATGTATAAAAATTATAAGTAAACCTTTTGGATCTTGTCACACTCTCCAGTTTGTGTTCATATAACTCTTGGTCAAGTATTTGTAACCATTCTAGTTCATATTTAACCTAGCTAGTAGCGTATATAATTGTATTCCGTAATTACTTTTAATTTCAAGCATGGTGTTAAATGACTTTAGCTGTTTTATAATTAATAGTGTTGATTAGGTTAACTTTAAAAAAGCCTCAAAAATAATTTCAACATTTAAATCGCTTTCGATGCGCCTTAGAACCTGTTCGTCATTTTAAAAAGATCTATTACATTCTGGAGGTCGAAAACATGAATGCAGTCAAAAACGAGTGGGTTACAATAAACAATGAATGTATCTACATTTTTCTTAAAACTGAGGTTATACTTAAATGTAATGTATCGAAGGGCAACTTTTATAGCATTTTTCCCTCAATAAAGTGTTTTTGAATAATGTCATGTCCACTAGTTTCGGGAACAGCACGTTCCCATCCTCAGTACAATATTTTTAATTAAAGCTAAGAGATGTTAATATGACAAAGACAAAATACAAAACAATCATGGACACTACATTTGGGAAATCGAGAGAATATGGTTCATCGTTGAGACAAATTCCATTGGCGTGCAATTTTTATGTATATTATTTTATTTTATAAAAGAAGGAAACATATAAACAAAATGAATAGCTAGAGAATTAACTTTCCGCACGCCCATGGTAAAAATATAAAAACACTTCAGCTTTGAGCGGATTGTCCGTTGTTATCGAACCTTTTTCGTAAATATCGACTCGTAATAACAGTATACTTTTGTAACAAGCAGCATATTGATCTTATTTCTTACAACTCGATATTTTAACAGGTTAACTTTTATACCGCTGTTTAAAAATATTACAACACTATTTCCAGGTCCAGTATCTCGATTTCCCAAACAGCCAATAATTTTTATTTCATAGACAACACCTAAATCAAATTTTTAAAAACTTCTATTTTAGTTTCTTGATTTTTATATTTTTAAACTATTGTACTTTCTTTGTTATATGTAGTCATAGCGGCAACTTGGACGCCTCCCACCACCTCATCTTTTTTACAGCTCCTTTAAAGCTTTTTACAGGTTCCGTACAGCTTTTTACAGGTTCTGTACAGCTTTTTATAGGTTTCATACAGATATTTTACAACTTCTTTACAGTTTCCTACAGGTTTCAGTACTGCTATTTTACAACTTCTTTACAGCTTTTTACAGGTTCCGTACAGCTTCTTTACAGCTTTTTACAGGTTCCGTATAGTTTATTTACAGCTTTTTACAGGTTCTGCACAGCTTCTTTACAGCTTTTTACAAGTTTTATACAGCTATTTTACAACTTCTTTACAGCTCTTTAACGATTCCGTACAGCTTTTTTACAGCTTTTTACAGGTTCCGTATAGTTTATTTACAGCTTTTTACAGGTTCTGCACAGCTTCTTTACAGCATTTTACAGGTTTCATACAGCTATTTTGCAACTTCTTTACAGCTTTTTACAGGTTCCGTACAGCTTCTTTATAGATTTTTACAGGTTCCGTACAACTTCTTTACAGCTTTTTACATGTTTCATACAGCTATTTTACAACTTCTTTACAGATTTTTACAGGTTCCGTACAGCTTATTTACAGCGTTTTACAGGTTTCATACAGCTATTTTACAACTTCTTTATAGCTTTTTATAGGTTCAGTACAGCTTCTTTACAGGTTCCGTACAGCTTCTTTACAGCTTTTTACAGGTTTCATACGGCTATTTAACAACTTCTTTACTGCTTTTTACAGGTTCCGTATAGGTTCTTTACAGCTTTTTACAGGTTCAGTACAGCTTATTTACAGATTTTTAGATTTCATACAGCTATTTTACAGCTTATTTACACTCTTTTACAGATTTCATACAGCCATCTTTATACAGACCCGTAGAAAGACCTGTAAACCTGTAGAAAAGTTGTAAATAAGGTGTAAGGAACCTGTAAAAGAAGCTGTAGGGAAGCTGTAAAATAGCTGTACGAAACCTGTAAAAATCTGTAAAAAAGCTGTACGGAACCTGTAAAAAGCTGTAAAAAATCGTAAAAAAGGAGAGATGGGGGGTCGCTGCCATGACTTCTGTTATATTAATTCATATCAGATCATACTTTAATTTAACGTCGCCTAGATTTAATTAAAAACATTGTCTTACAGTTGGGAACGTGTTATTCCCGAAACTAGTAGCAACAAAAACGCGCTTAACAAATAAAATTTAGCAATGTGACTTGAATTTTTATTCATTATTCAAAATCACTTTATTAGGGAAATAAAGTTATAAGTTATCATTGAATACATTTCATTAAACAAATGAACCAAATTTAAAATATGTATGCAGCACTACGCACATATCGAGGCTTTATGAAAACATTTTGACCGTTCGTTCAATTTTTTTCGATTTTAAAGCCAGACACTCTAAAATAATTTCATTTCCGCCAATTTTATTTAAAATGAATGTTGCATTATACCGAGTGTTTCGGAAAGTTAATCTTGAAATCAGCGATCAATCAAATTCCGGTGGTGAAGGTAAAAGTTTTGCACCATCATTAGGTATAAATAACACGCGTTGCTGCCGTTAATGTAGTGATTAGTATTTTTGTCCCTGTGCTTAAAGAGCGCGGGTTCAAACCCGACCCGTATCGGTAAATTTTTCAAAGGAAAAAGAAATAAAACCATAGATTCCGCATCAGTTCGGTATTTGATACATTAAATCCCTACTTGAGGTTGAACATAAAATTTTGGCGTACAGGAGCGGGCTGCCTTGGTATTTACGTCAGAAAACCACTCAGAGCAGATCGCCCCGGAGATCGAAACCAAGAACTCCGAAATGCGAAACCATGCGTTAATAACCGCCCCACCGCTTGATATTCAGAGATGGAACATCTCTGGGTTCGGCTAAATTCTAATGGCAGTGCGAAATAACCGTAGCATCTGAATTATGAGGGCATCCCAAACTCTTGGCGACAAAAAACGTAAAATAAATAATGAATTCTGATTGAGATCGTTATGTTAGTAATTTAGGATAATTATAACTATCTTAAAAATGAAGAAATTGGTAGTATAAGCTCCCCCATACGCTACAGAGCATTCCTGAGTGCGGTAGCAACAAAAAATATATAAAATAACTAGTTTTACGATAAATAAGGCTAGCTGACTCAATTTTACTTCACACAAATTCTAACACTACATTAAATAACTACGACTAATATTATTTTTCATTTTAGTGTGGTAATTCCGTAATAGATATTAAGGCAATATATTTAGCTACAATTTATATTTAATCTCACTATAATTACGCAAGCTTAAGTGCACCTAAGCAAAATATTTAGTTAAATTAACTTTTAAGATGCACATTTACACATGTTTTAATATGCGAAATCTGTTTTATCGATAACAGCGTGGAATGTGTTATTAAAGCTACTGTTTTGCACCAGCTGTGTATATTTAATTTATATTTTGAATCTACTTGTAGATTTACGTATTTTTAATTTGTATTTTTAGTTTTGTATATAGTATTTTAGTTCTTACTGAACGTCGCTTAATTCGCGACCCCCACTTTCGTTGCATTTCAAACTGCAACCGTCTTTATTCTCGTTTAGGTGCTGACAGTATCAACACCACCCAATCTCATTCCTCACTTTCGTTTAGGTGTTGAAAGTAACACCACCTCATATCGTTTCTGTCGTTTATTGCCAACAATGGCACTACAAATCAAATCTCAATTGTGTTAATTACAACATAAAATAAATCTCTTTCGTGTCGTGTTCAATAACATAATTATTGTCCAACCTTCAACCTCCAGATATAAAACAAGAAATCTGTGATTTACAATCTACTCTTGCAATGGTTGTAAAAATATCCACAATCGTTCCTAGCCATCCAATACCTTAAATTCCTTTGTGTTTCCTGCAACTAATTGCAAATTAAAGAAGTCACAGATTAAGGTAAGCAGAATTACGTCTTTTATTTCATTGTTTAATATCAAATTCTCGTTAATTATAACTACACTTCAACTTCCCCCGTAACAAGCTTCGAAAAGCTTCTAATTTGTCGTGGTGCTTTAAACCTATGAATTTTTACATAAACTTTAATTTAAATTGTATTTTTATATGTGCATATGTTATTTTTTAAATTCTCCCAAATTTGCTACAAGATTAAATACGTTTACTTTAACAAACCCCTACCGCCCCCCTTATGGATAACAGTCCCACTTAAAACATCGAAGAGTTGAAACTTGTATAAACCCCCGCTGCAGTAAGCTTTAATGACATTTAGTTAATATGACAATGGTCAGGTTTACCGCACACTACTAAACTGAGAAAAGTTTTAAAGTTATTTTTAGTTCCTCTTGCTATCAAATGCTAATAAGACAGTGTGATTTTAAAATCCAACGAAAACTTTAACCATGACCATTAACAAGAAAATGCTTTTTTGGAAAAAACTGAAAATGCCCACTGTTTGAGAACTGTCTGACAATGTGTACCTGTACAAATGAATATGACTAGACGACATTCCAATTTCAACTACGTGTTGTTATAAGTACCATTATCTTGATAATTTACTTTTCAGACCATTTTAATTTTTAGAATTCGTAACAAATTGTAAAGGATTTTTAATTGTTATAAGACAATCATTTATTACTACGTGACAATTTTAAATTTAACTGAATGTACATAGCTCCTATACATACAAAATCGAAGCAATTGAACTGCATTTGCTTCATGTATTATTTCAAAGGCAAACAATGTTTTCCCTAACTTCTCCCAGTATTTGTATTTTGAGCTAAAATTAATACAATGAGAACTGAAACATTTATTTTTTTACTAGAGGTGTTCAAAATGCTCTCCTTCACTGACAATACACGGTTGCGTTAGAAGAAGCGTTTCTGGAGTATCACGAATTCTTCGTACAGCATAACGATAATTGTTTTAGGTTATTAAGAGGCAATACGTAAAGTGATTGTTTCATGTGACCCCATAAATAAAAATCATGGGGATTTAAAACTTAAAACTAAATGTGCTTGGGTTGTAACATAAGTTTTCAGACAAAATTCTTTTGTGATATTCATAAATTAACAAAAAGCCAATAACGCAACCTCATATGTCTTTTTATCATTTGTTCATCTGCATGTTTACTTTAGTTTTCCACCCAATTTTTGATTATTCATTTGTTAATCAAATTTTTATGAATGTTTAGGCTAAAATGAAAAAAACGAACATTTTAACCTTAATTCATCACGAATTTTCTCTGGATCGAAAACCATTGTAGGCGTTGCAGAACATCACTCAATCGAAGGGCTCAGGAGTTGTCTCACGCGCGGTAGTGTACCATTGGTATGCCAAATTCCGTGGCGGGCAGGAGAACATCGAAAATATGCCAAGGTCTAGAAGGCCATCGACCATCAATGAGGAGGTCGTGCTCACCGCCGTTGAAGCAGACCCTACACTGAGCACACGCATGTTGGCGGGGGCTTCGCCTGTGCACACATGCAAATCTCCCTAATACTGCACAAACTTGGGAAGCAAGTACGGAAGGGCAAATGGGTGCCACACAAGTTGACCCAGCAACAGAAAAATCGCCGTTTGCGGGCCACACAACAACTGCTCCA
>JAHWXV010142651.1:0-19345 GCA_024586415.1 Phrixothrix hirtus
ATATATAAAGAAAATGCAATTACATTTCTTACATCTACAAACAGAAATAAATTTACTACAGAGACAGTAATGTAAACAAATACAATAACTCGATCTACCGATCCTTTAAGGTCTTGAGTGACGGCAGTAGTTTTAAATAACCCTTTAGCGAAACGATCAACGCAACATGTAGAAAGGTTGTTAAACTTTAAATTTAAATTATTTTACGTTAGAATAAATGTAAAAATTTTTGTTAAAAAGTTCGTTTCAAAGAATTTTATTAATTTTTAAAACTACAAAACTTTCACATACGTAGTTAATTTGATTTCGATATTATCGTTTGGTTGGTCGATAATATATCTTCCTTCTGTTTTATTACCTTTTAAACAGATTTGGATACTTGATTTATTTCCATACCAATTTATGATCTGGTTATGCATCTTCAAGTTTACTTCTTGTGGGACACGCGATTTTTATGACTCCGGTTTTTATAAAACTTCATTTTTATAAAATTCTTGACGGTACTTCTTAACACTTTATTTTTGGTGCCGGTTTTCAATCAGAGGCATTATAGTTTTCAAATGCTTGGATAGTTTGTACACAGTGTATTATTCAGAATTTACATAGTCACTATCAAATTTATCTACCTACGAAGCTATCGCAGGTGATTTAATTCATCACCGCGTTCGACGAAAGTTAGGCGATTTTTCTTGCAACGTTCCGCTTTTATAACTTCTTTAAAATCCCTTTCTGCTGTTGCCCTGACCAATCAAAGGATCTAAAATTTCAAACTGCTGAGTGCGTGCGATGTCAAAAAATCGTTGGAATATCGTTAGATATTTGCGCCTGTTTCGAAACCTTCCCTAGGTTTTCAGCTTAGGTTAGTAAAGTATATGACACTATAATTTCGGGTTTTACTGCTGCAAGACCTTTCCGTATTGAATATACGGTTAGAATTTGTCCCTTCCATTCGTAGTTTATTTTACCCTATGGATTATATATCTAAATTCGCGTATTTATTAACGGAGCACAATTTAAATTTTGTTAAATGTTTATTTTATAGCCCGTAAACTTCGTCTTTAACTTAGAAATACCATTAGGTAATTTTTACTTAAAGTAACATTTTAGAAAATTGTTATAGGTGATGACTTATTTCAATTTTCTAATGTGAGAACTAAGTAATTTTTACATGCTAATTACGAGGGTCTAACAAGGCCAATGGATTCGAAATATGTTACTAGTGCAATACTGATGTTTCCATTGGATATACAACTGGATAGTTGAAGTGTCCCCTAAAAAATATCGTAATCGGTTGGCAATCCCCTTAATATCTTTGAAGCCATTATTCACCCAAAATGACTCCTTTTCCTTAATATACCAGGTTTGATAATTATAGAACTAGGCTTCCTTAATTACAAAATTACATTATTCAAAAACCTAACTATATAACATCCCCTTCACAATATTATGCTTGCGCAACTACACACCGTTGCAGGCGCTGGCGAAAACAATATTGTGTTTTATTAGTTATCAGTTCGTTAATCATTCCTCCAGTTTGCCACTTTACATCATTAACCCTTTAGCAATGCGATCTCTTAAGCTTGATGTTTATCTTGCCAAATAAAATGAAGGTGCATGGTGCAATATTAGGTGAGATTGGTATGTATTGGGGGTTAAAACTTGCTTCACAGATAAACCACTGTGAACGGTATCGTTATGCTGATGGAACCTCCACAGAATTGTTCACAACTCAGGTTTCCTCCTTCGGACTCGCTTCTTAACTTTCTTTTTAAATTTATATATCGCAGTAACGCCTAGTTATTTTACCTTTAGGAAGCCATTCAACTAAATGAACATCCTTGACATCCTCAGCAGTAAACATGACTTCACATTTCGATTTTGTACAACGGGATTTTTTACTCTAGTAGAGCCTGGCGTCTTCCAGTATAGTTTAGTTTGCGGGTCATACCAGTAAATTCACGTTTCATCACACGTAGTAACAGAATTCAAAACACCTAGAATTCGCTTCATGTTACTCAAAATGCCAGCACAGTTAGAAACCTTGAACTTCTTGCAATCCAGTATTAGATTCTTAGGAACAATTTTTCCACGCACATTTGACATGTTTAAATTATTACGCCAAATTTATCGGACAATTGATATTGTTACACATAAAGTGTTCATATCTAGGAAATAATGAGATATCCTGGTGACTCTTAGTATATGCTACCTCTAACGATTGAGCGTGAGTAAGGATCGTTATTGGTGAGTTCATTGATGGGTTTTTTGAGCACCAATACGTTGGTTGAGACAGTAATTCTGTTTTTGACCTGATGTATGTAGTCATTAGGTTGTAATATGGTCACACAGATAAACATTCCAAATTTTAAAATAAAAAGATGTCTTGGATGGTATAAGCTTTACTAAGATATTAGTCGTTCTATTCCAAACACAAAATGTTTACTATTTGTAAGTATACACAGAATTTTAAATTCACAGAATAATAGATCAATTTAAATTTGATCAATAAATTTATTATAAGCATTCCATGAAGACATACTAAAATATTTGTTGCACAGTAAAAAGAATAAGTTGGTGTTTACTTACATAAATCTAAGCGACATGGCGCTACTTCCTTTCTCAGCGCAAAAAGAAAACCAGACGATAACAGCTTTATCTTAGGTTAAAACAAACTTCTAAATTTATTTATATATGTATAATGTATAACAATTTTAGTGTCTGAGTTTTCTCCAGTTCGTGAACAATCGTAAAATTAGGGCCTGTGAACGTGAATGTTTAAATAGCGTAGTCACCAGAACGTCCAGCGATGTTAATCAATAAGAATGCTATTTTCTTTGTGCTAAACAAGACACGTTAAGGCACAGTAGCTAACGGATGTTGCAACCTCCTCGGCGGTTAATAACAAGTTAAATTATTATAGTTGAATTCAGCTTTATTGTAGTTGAATAAAGTAATCCTTTAAATTACAAAAAGTTTATAATAAATCGTAAATATGCCATACTTGGAAATTTTATAATTGAAGTTAATTTAATAAACTTAAACACTAATATTAAAGTCATCCTTAAGATACGAAGAAAGCGCTTGCGTTCTCCAAAAATATACGCATAATTAACAAAATAGTATACTGACAACTGCCCTGATAATTATATTTCTATTGTCTAAGAGGTACGATGCTTAACTAAATTACAGGAATTATTTAAATTAACTTGCTCAAATAGAAAAGTGATTAAGCAAAAGTTCCTTTACAGGCGTGGCACACCCACAGTCAGGGTCGAATTGAATAAAATTAAATAGAATATTATTATTTGTTAAATTTAAAGATGTACACAACAACAAAATATTTTTTTGAACATTCACGGATTATTCTAAAACGTGAAAACCCTGGAACGCTCACTCGTTACTTTTCCTTTATTAAATAATAATTAAGAGCATTTATTTATTTTCACAATATTAATACTCGTAACTTAATAACTTAATAACTTTCATTAAACTTGTTTAATCCTGACATTAGTTCATACATTATCATGGCTAAATAACATGTATATTCTTTCAAAATTTTCTTAAATTCAACATTCATTCATTTTAGGTTGCATATCTTTACATATTCTAATTTCAAATATTAAGTATTTATCGCTCATTTCAGAAAGATTTCGATGTTAATCGTTTTTACCCCAGCCAACCGTGCACTAGGGTTACTCTTTGGTAACTTCTCGTTGTGTAAACGCCTTAGTTCCTTTTTACATATTCTAAGATGTCTTAATTTTCTATAAATCCAGTAATTAGTTCCTACATTATTGGTAACTGTAAATTCTATAATTAGCGCTTTCACACAACGAAGAAGACTTTAGAATCATACTAATATTTTTTTTGTCCTAGAGCCAAAGTACTTTTTACGCGGTGGCAAGGATTATTAGATTTTGGCATTCGCTTTGGTTTCTGTGAAAATCCAATTTTACACCACATTATTGAATTTTAGTAAAGTGTGCTTTATTTACATTCCCTAATTTGGGTAAGTTGATTTTTATTTGCTTTGATTAGTAACAATAAGCCGCTATAAGCAGTAAAAAAATTTCTCGACAGCTATGTTAGTATGGAATTTTCACGCTGATAATTATTTGCAATCCAATTTTCTAAAACGTTGGCATCACTTTGAGCTTGTTTTCAATACTTTACAAAATTTATACGATTGGCCTAACTGCCAATTATATTAATTGTCGGAGACATCAATTAATTAATAACTAATTTATTCATACATCCAAATTGGGGTGAGAGACATTCAAAATAAGGGTTTTTATCTTGGGGATAATTACTGTTTTGGCCGCTAAATTTATATACGTTGCTCTTTCAAATTTAGTTTTCATTAATAAAGTTTTTTAATCTCAAATTGAGGTCAAGTAGTTTTAAATTTAGGTTATCAATTCAGATTACTCAGTTGCAGTAACAATTTCTAAGCTTTGTCATAATAAGTTTTTTAGTCAAACATTATTTATGCATTAACATTTGTTGCTACAACTTGCGATATACAACTAACCAGTCAATACCATCATACTTATTTTTACTTTCTGTGCAAATTCACTCAGAAACCGAAGACCCCTGTCGTCTAGACCGTGTTTCAACTTCAATATGTTGCTATTTTCAATATAGTTAGACTGATCTCAGGCTGTAAAAACATTTCATGTAACACAATTGCTATTTATGGCACTTAAAATCAACTTAGTCATAGAATTCAAACAAAAACCGTAGCAGTCGTTTGAAAAGAAAAATCAATTATTCTTTATAATAATCGGACCACCTCAAAGCAAGCTACCGCAACCCACAGCACCACACGCGCGAGTATCCTTGTTTAAGGTCAACCCGTCGCACTATTGAAAAATATGGGTCAGGTTATGATGAACTTATAACATTTTGTTTTTTTTTTGATTTACGTTTTTCAAACTAGTCTAAATTTAGTATTTGGTAAGTTAAAATGTAATAATGAGATCAATATAAACATTATGTAAAATTCATCTTTGAGTATATTATTTAATCATAAGTTTTATGCATTTTTCCATAAATATAAACAATAAATAAAATTCATGTTTGAATGTATTATTTAATGATGACATGTTTTACAGATTTTCTTTTCTTAAAAATAATCATCCCACGTATACATAATATAAATTTATATCTATATTTGAACTTCAATAAATTGAAATTCTAACTTTTCCGTTATTAGCGATAATTACCTACAATTTATACTTATAATAACAGCAACTATTATTAGTAGCCATTTAGTAATAAAATTAAAGTGAAAAATCAAAATTATATATAGGAAATAAGGATACAACAATTATTCTTATATAGATTTAGGAATTTTAAAAGAGTCAATGCTGATTTGTCTAGATCATTCACATTTTTTGCTGTTTTTCTTATACTTGTTATGTATGAATCTGATGTGTACAGTAGCGTGTAGAAAACCTCTTCGTTTGTTGCAGATCCCTAACAGTTTCTTGCACAATTCAACTTAAATTTTTATAATCCTATTACTGGCTCCTTCAACATCTTCCGAAAGTGGTTCGAAGGGTAACAGCAAAATAATTTTGATACTATTTCGTATTTCATATTTTGCTAAGTGAAGGGTGTATATAATACCAAACATAATTACTAATGTACATAGTCGCAGTTTTCGAAGCACAGTCGCCAAATTTTTCATGGTCCATCGTGACACCCGATGTTAAGGCCTGAATAATTATCTAAAGCCGTTTAATTAATGTTTCATTGACTCCAGTAGTTGCAACTGAGCAACTAGCACTGTAAAAAAATCTTCTCACAGTGCTATTGTCATTAGCATTGCTACATGCTTGTTACGGTTTAACAATAATCAAGTTCTTCTCGAACGCGCCTTCGCACTACGTTTTATTCTCCTATTTCATTTCATTTTTATTTTTCTTTGAATTGTGGGTGACTATTATTAGAAAAAAAGATTAGATGAAACATACAAAATCATCTCGATGCAGCATATCCACCCATGTAAAGTTGACAAACCACAGAGATTGCCTTGTCAAAATTATTGATTTGGCTAGGATAGCAACACAAATGGTATATTTCACACTTGAAAATGTATCGGTTACTACATGGGAGATTCTCAAGGAAAGTTCGCGTTTAACCGGAACTCCTACTCCAACTTCATCTATGTTTGATAGACGGAGAATATCAATTGGTCTTTGATTGTTGTCCACAACAGCTTTAGTTTCTTCAGGAGCCTCCTTAGAAAATTCAATCGAAATAGGTCGACACAATCGCACAGATGGCATACAACACTCACAATTTGTTTATCAATTTACCTCATGGGTAGAAGGTAACTAATGAACAAGAACAGAAATAAGTTCATGTTCTTCAGGAAGTGTTTGTTTATATATATTTTAACCACATGAGCCGTATACAATGCAAAAGCAAACGCTTTAATCCAATTTTATAAATAGAGTCGATTAATACATCACACTTTTGGTGTTCGATCTAACAAATCCTGCAAAGGTGTCACTTTTGCATAAGTATTTAGAATTTCTATAGCCGAAGGAAGCGGGTAACAGAATCTTTTACTCTCTTGGATCTTGTAATAGGTAGAAATGAGAATCTGTTTTTCTCATTCGTAAGATTACACAGATATAAACATTGTGCTTTAGCCAACTCCAAATCAATGAAAACATTTAATACTTCCTGACCAGTGAATGTATTTGTTTGATTGGACTCTTCTTGAATTAATTTCAAAATCGATTTCGTCTTATCAATATCAGATCTTATAGCTTTCACAAGCTTTGCTTCACCAGCTTTCCCCATTCATCATAAGCGTTGAATATATGTATTATGGATATTCTCGAGTCCACAGTGATTTTACGTAATTCTGCGGTCTTCGTAAGACACGCAAAGCCTTTCTTGTTATCCGGTACAGCTATCTAACGTGGTACCTGATGGGTCGACATTTTCACTTTCGGACGTTCGTAACGTTATTAAATATTCTTGGCCTAACCAACCAATATTGTGTCTATCTTTCTTACGCATGCCTGTATCCAGCGATTATTGAATTGAAGGATTGCTTTGTTTTGTAAATCACGAATTACCATAGGTAGATTGTTTTCCGGAACGTTGTGCTAGAGAACATATTTTTATTTTAACTAAATAAACATATATCAGGACTGTAAACAGCTGATTTTGGATTGAACCGTGTGCATGTGTACGCCAAGCCTGCGGGATAGCACACTGTTCAGCCACAATATTATTCTTATGCTTTTTCAGGAAACATGGATCTAACATGTTATCAAACTTATTTTCAAAAAATAACTAACTGATAAATTTAACTGTCTAAAACCGCAAAGGTCGAATTATAACCACTCATGTCGAAATCATACAGTACTGCGCGAAAAGGGCAAACAATATTTTCTAATATATCAACTGCTTAGATTTTTCTCCATAACTTCGAAAACCGCAAGCATTCTCAACTGATCTTTTTGGATCTTGTTAACCTATCTATAAGTTACAAAATGGCGTACAATTAAATTCAATGCAAATGTGGCTAGCAATCAAAAGTCAAGAAGACGTTAAAATACGTTATCATTTTAAGCATCGTTTAATAGCTACATACCAGTATTGAATTGATTATAATATTGTTTTTAAATGTAAACCAAGTTTATTTTCTAAAAATGTATAACAATAAAAACATTTTGGGTTATAATTTAATGATATAACGCTTTTAAGGTAGCAAAGTTGTAAGTCAAACAGTTACGTTAACGCGAAAGGTTGCATTTTATTTATTTGTCTCTATATATGGTCATGTATCAATAAAAATGAGTCCTGAATATAAAAATATTACATTTTCACTGCCTAAGAAATAACAAATTTTGTGGAAATTCAAAGTTTTGTAAATGCTATCCATGATCTGGGCTTGCTCTACGATTTTCCACAGTGCTTCGGCGGTATATCATCTTATCTATAATTTTATCAACCATGTGGACACTAAAAATATTGAAAAGCATTTTAATAAATTGAAATTATTTTAAGAATCAAACAAAAATAAATAATTCAGTGTAAATTAGTCAACCAGTTAAATTTTATGTACATAAAATGTTTAACTAACTTAAATAGAGTTAACTAATAAAATTAGAATGAGCAATTGCATAATAGTTCAGCAATCATATCTATGTTCTAACGACTGTTTTTCAAAAAATTCTGTCAATCGGACTAGGCTCCTTCTTTGGCAACTGTAAATCTCATCCGATGCCCAAAAACACGCCATTCACAAAATTAAAATCTAATTATAAGTAATTAATTTTATGAACATGGAAAGGCTTATGTGATTTAGAATAATTACAGAAACCTTTCCAAAATAATTAAATAGCTTCAAAATTATAATTTAATTTTTAATAAATAGCTTTATGTATACCGACGGGTTCACGTAATATAAAAATTTAATATAAGAACCTTTGCAGACTGCTACAAATGCATAGCCTGAAAGTTAAGGGTAAACCTCTTGTAAATAAGAATATAGCCATAACCATTTAGAAAGTTTATGAGGGTAGTTTGCGAAAAAAGTGCAATTAACCACAAGGAAAGGGTCAAGTACACCAGCTAAGAGAAAGCTAAATAAACGGACGTAGGCAAAATTCAATTGGTTCACATTGACAAGCAAGAAAATGCCGGGAAACGTCAATGTCGATATAAGCCCGACATAGGGTAATGACTTGTGCCAAGAATCGCTTGAGTGTATGTGCAGCGAACCGCTAAGCCAGTGCATGCTAATATACATTCACTGTTCATTAAATGGCCAGCTCCAAATAAAGCAAGAACTGCCCAAGGACTAAAATTAGAATCTCTTCGCTTATGGCCAGTCAACCGAAGGTCTAATTAAAATACGAGCCAGAATTTGGGTTGTAACTATTAAAGATACAGTTCAAACATCAAAAGGCGTACGAAGGAACCGACTTCAAAATCAAGGTTTCAATGTTATCTTCCAGTAGGGATAACAATCACAGGAGACACTTCTAAACAAGGTTAGCTTCTGTTTAATATTTAAATAGAGTAACGCAGTGAACTAAATTATGCTTCATTGATATTTATGAACAATTTAAATAAAAGCGTTCACCGATTTATCTAGCATATTTGTAAACAAGAAGTTTACTTACAAAAGGTATTTGAACGTTATCCCAACTTGGATTGAATAAGCTTTTATTAGAGTTTTTTTTTATTTGACACTCTGTTTTGCTTTCGAACTATTATATTTGTATAACTTCAAATAAAACAAATCATTTAATTATCTCTTAGGTCTTAGAATATAGATTACAGTTTTTAATTTTCTTGTTGATTGGTAATCTGTAAAAATTGCATTTCTATTCATAATAAAATTCATTTTGTGTGAACTACAAAATATTTATTGTGAATTCTTGTAAACCTAAACTAACAACAGGTGTTCATCTAAGAGATTGAAACACTTTCAAAAATAAAGTAGCTTGCACGAGCTATTTTAAAATAGTATTGGACTTTTTAAGCACATTGTAAAAATTATTTGTGGTTCGTCAACAGTAGGTAATCTTTTAAGAGTGTAAATAAATACCGTCTATCATTTTATTTATTGTGCATCTAAACTTAGTAAAGATCACGCTATTATATTAATTAACACCCTATTATAAAATAACGCTACCTCATAAAAGGCAACTTGACCAGACGAATAACGTTATCGAAATATATAATTTCTCTTATGAACTTCTTTGACTGAACAAAAATTTTGAATAGTTTTATTGAAAACTTTATATTGACTTTTCAGTTTTTCACCTAAAAATTTTTGGTAAAATAACACAGTCACTAATTGGAATGCCATTTCTAAAGCTTAACTACCGGCAGTTGAAACTTCATACATAGCAACTTAATAGTTAACATTGATAGAAAATTGTTTTATTTAAGATTACTTGATCAGTCTCGTTATTTAACTGTCATACCTCGTATTTTGTTATATTCGAGCGTTTTTATTACCAATTATGGCGAAGTTCTGCGCCTAACTTTATCTAGTACTCTTTAATTAATTTTGAAAGACTTCGATTAAACTCTATGTTAAACTAACCCTGCATAATTTTATAGAGGTTGAACAAAGATGCCCTAATATCAAATATTAAAAACCGTGACTGAAAAATAAAAATAGATATAAAACTTGACGAAATCAATCTTCTAGAGCAAATAACTTTAAATTTCAAGCCGCTGAGATACATAAATAGTTTCTAGAAATGATTTGGGTATAAAATTAAGAATATATCTATAAAAATGTTTTACTACAATATAAATCAATTAAATACAAATACGAGCTGTAAACAAAATCTCTAAATTGAAGTAACACCGATTACTATAAAATAGATATTTTCTATCTAAGAGCGTTCAACAACTGGTTAGAATTATATTTGTATACAGCTTGTCCAGAAGTTACGCACATGACAATGTAAAGATGGCTACACTTTTTTCATCGCTATTTAAATGGAAATCAAGTTACTGGGAACCTGTATAAAATTTAAGGTAAATTAGCTGCTTTCTGTGAATAACCATATTTAGGTATAGCAGAATTATTTGATTTTATGATTTGAAACGTATCTACATCTTTTTGTGTTTCTTTTTAATAAACTGCTAGTATAAAGGTTTCAGTTTTAATTTACATTTCATACATAAATAATTTCATTATTATGAATTAAATTAAACCGTAGACAGTTAGCGGAGGATAATAATTCATTATGTAAACTTAAACTTTCTATATTTAGTATAAATTTCGCTATCATTCTAACTGCTAATATTTATTTCAAATAAATTGCAAGGTACGTAATTAGAAGCATTGTGGATACGAATCAAACATATTTTTAGTAGGTAATTGTACATATTAAAACTGTGGCAATTTTGAGCTGCGGGAAAACTTCTGACGCTTCTATGCAAAATATTTGCAGCGTATTGTCCTGCCAATCAAGACTTCGCTTAATTGTTGTAATATATTCTGTTTATCAGCTTTAGAAATGCATTTATCCTGTGATCCAAGGGTTCATCCAATTAATGCAATAAATATTAAAATGTCATAAAATATGCAATATTATGCTCAGTATCTAATTAGTTTTAATTTTCAAATCATTTTATATATGCAATTCCGAATATATATTTTATTAATTTTTAATAAAATTCAGTAGTGCATAACTTTATTGTGCTTAATAAAATGTTTCATTTGTAAGTATATTAAAGTTGGCACTTTATTCAAATTATGTCACATGATTATCTTAGAAATAACCGCATTGCTTTGTATTGAAAATATATTCCAACAGTAATTTCCTCTTCAGTGAAACTTACCAATTAACCTAGATGAAAAAGTGCTGAACCATTTGGTATAATTTGCTGTGACACTAAGTCAACCTTGGTACCGCGTATGTTATTAACCGCTTGATATAAAACAAGGTAATTATTTGGTGTTTCTCATTACACACACTGGCTTTAAAACTAATTTAATCATTATTTGAATCAAGGTGTAACTGAAATTTTCCATTTAATTGCATATTACATACTTTATAAGACTTGCTTTGTGAGACAAAACAAGGAAATTATTGTACTAGACGTATAACTAAGCAGCGAGTGCAGGATATTCTATAATTATATTTACTAACTTTATTAAAGAGATTTACGTAGACTTTATTTAAATTTTCAAATAATTTAATAATACCTTAAAGTACAACTGTTTCCTTATTACATTCATAGTTTATCTTGAACAATCGTATTTATTCTCGGCAAATATGATTTATTTATCTACAGTTGACCTTATTTCTTTACTAAGGATTTCTAAAGAGAAGTATTTAGAATTGTATTAGTTTCGAATAAAAGTTATTGATCTTTTATTTAAAAAAATGTTCATACTATCTTGAGTTTTTATATTGAGTTACATTAAAATCATATTTACTTTTATTTAAATCTGTGATAAATATCTGTTTATTATTCCAAGTAACGATTTTGTAAGAATGTTTTGCATGTCATTAGTAAGCCCTTGTATTTGTTGTAAATTTTTAGAACTAGAGTTTAAGTGGTTATATTAGCTAGTTCTTTTATATAAGAAATAATGTAGAAAGACACACCATTATTTATCGCTCTATGTAAAAAATAATTTATATTTTTGAATGAAATATAAAAATAAGACCTAGTTGAATAAATTTTCTTAAATTTATAGTAGCAGGACAGTTTGTGTCACCTTTAAAATTTATTAACTTATTATAATGTTGGACAGTATAGAGGTTCATTTACCTTTAACCCTCAAACATTTAGAAATCTTGTTCACGTTATACACTTCAATTTCTCTTTTTTTAATGTTGGATGTATCAAGAACTTTTAAAAAGTACATTTAGATAGTACAGCATTTTGCATTTCAAAGCTGTATTTATAGTTATTCAAAATTTAAGTAATTATTAAATCATCAAACAGTTACATCCTGATCTCATTATTATTTGTCATACCTCAAGCTGTTTCCCGGGTGGGTTTACAAAATTGTATTAAGCGCTTTTAGCAGAATAGCATCTTAAGTTTATTACATGTTAAAATTATGTAAAACACGATTTTATGCCATTTATTTTATTGTCATCACTTAACACATTTGACAAATTGCGTTATTCCAAATATCTTTAAGACATTCCCATTTAATTGTTGTAGTGTAGTTACGTACTGCTAGATTAATATTGCTTCGTACTAATAGATTCTAACAAGATATTGGTAATAAGTAGTACACAATACCAAATTTTGAAATTTCCATGCAGCTATAGGTACTTAAATTTTAACTTACTAGTTTGACTAAGTAATAGTCTAAATTCAACATATTTAAAGTAAATTCCGTCAAATAGTGTTTAATTTGTAATTTATAACTAAATTATATACAGGCCTAGACGGTAGGAGTGAATAAGTCCGGCAGCGGTATTACTCATAAATGCAAGACTAATAAACACAAAACTTGTACTTCGAGATTTATTTGTTTTGGAAGTACAGTGTCTGAAATATGTTTTAAATTGAAATAAATTGAAAGCACCTTCATCAAAAATTACGTCTCTAAAATTTGCTATAACGAGTTCAGGTTAACAAGTTTTCAATGATGTCTACGCGAATCTCCACACATTTTCTAGCTCATTTGCGAACAGCACGTGTTGCCATCCTAAGATCAACTTGATGTTCGTTTATGTGGATCGCAACATGGTTTGGTGAAAATGGAATGTTCATTTTTCTTTTGTAGGCCTCACTTTTGATTCAGCCTCACATACAAAACTCTAACGGTGCGAGGTCTGAAGATCTTGACGGTCAATTCATGTCCTGGGATTTTTCCGTCTCTCTGTCAGTAAATATCTCTTCTTATGATAACAGGAACATTTTCCAACAGTTGTAAATTGTGCCGTGAATATTCCAATTATTGTTTCACTGTTACGCAATTCTCGAGGATAAAAGGACCTATTAAATAATTATTCACGTTACTACACTACGTATTAATTGAAAACCGACGTTGAAAAAATTTGTTTTGTGTGTTTCATGTGGATTCTCGGTAGACCACGGGTAAATTTAGCTTCATCATTTCGATTAAGGACGAAATTTTGAGCCGATCTAATCACAAAGCCTTTGTGAATTGTGAAAAATACAGAAAATGGGGACTACTGCTGTACCGCTATATTGCATATACGATCAGTTGAATGGTGGAATGCATGAGCTGACTCATGAGCAAATATTTGGCAGAAATGGCACCAGATTGTAAACGGAACTAGGATTAGTACTTTATCTATTCCTAATGGCATGTTAGTAGGCGATACATGAAATATCCGGCGAGATCCCATCTAAACTGTTGTTCGGGCATGGTTATCATGTAATCCGGAGTTTGGTAGTAGTCCTGAAGAAGAACAAAATACTGAAAGTGAAAATGTTGAAAGCCTTGGCTGGAAACTGAACTCTATACATGAGAGAGTACGCGATTACATTCAGATTGCTAATGATCGAATGAAGATCAATTATAATGTACACTTTAAAAATGGAGGGTTTCAACTTAGTGATCTGGTATGATAAATGATGAATACTCGTATAAAGTCATAACAAGGATCATTGATAAAATACCCGTGTAGTGGAAACCTAAAATCGTACATATGAATCGGTTTGCTCCGTGCGTTGGTAGGAGTGCTGACCAAGAGCAATCTGAAAAAGGGCATATCATGACGAGGTGGAACTCAGAAGTAAAGAATTATCATTTGTAAATTTTGTGGTATGCTTCTCAAGTGTGGGTAAAGTGCGATTAAATTTTATCACTGAACGGTGCATACACCTCATTTTGTCACAAAAACTCTACGGGTGTCGCGTTGTATTGTCGCCGCCCTTAAAATGAGACACCTCCAGAAGAGAATTTGCAGCAGAGACCGGAAATTGGAAAGGCTCCGGGACCGCAAGGGCATGCGAAGTATCTACCACATTATTACAAAACCATCGGCGCATTAGAAGCCACATTATAGAGACCTTCAGGAAAGTTTTGTGGAACTTAAAGCATTAGATTTATGTCAACGCTGATGGAAGCTTTACCAATACGAAGATCCATTGTGGGTTGTGCCAACTATACTAGCGAGTGGTCCACAAAATGGTAAAAGTAGTGTTTCGAGGCATGGGGCATCCAATTTCCAGTTGTAGTTCAAGAGGCGTCTTGCTCAAGTAAAGAACAGTTGACTGCCACTTTTGCAGCTCCCAGTGCAGATTTCGACATGCATCCTCTAGTAGAAGTATAAACATTTCTGCTGCATAGGCTCAGAACGCTTTTATGCGACGCAATGTCATTAAAGAGAAATAAATGTAACAAAAATTAGTAATGTCATGTTTCATGCGTCACCTACTGTATCCCCGTGATGTGCCTAGCCCTATATCAGATTACCAGTTTGAATGAATTATACTATTTTGACTTCTCTTATATATTATAGAAATTTATAGTTGACATATAAATAGACGAATCAATGCTTAGATAATCAGTTCAGCCAGGACCTTCAGTTATGTAGCTATTCTGTTCAGAGTTAATGGTAAAAGTACTTCCGGTTGCTTAGTTTATGGAAAATTATCTGAGAAATCGCCTAGATTATGTAAAAGGGTGGTAAATGACTAAGAAGTAAAGTAAATTTAAAAAAATTGTCACCGCGGCTTTCTAGAAAATCTCAAAATACCAAAGAATGATAACAGTAAAATGGCACCTCAGGCTATCTGTCTTTAGTAAAATTGTCGTAGTCGCATGTGCGCATAGATACAAATTCAAACATAGAATATTGTTTATCTAAGACTTCATTCTCGAATTATCGTGTCCACAGCAGCATGCGCGCGAGCAAACACGCACACACACACGCGCACGCACAAACGCACGCACGCATGAATGCACGAACACAGGCACGCAAACACCCGCGAGCGCAGGCACGCACGCGCGTAAGGACGCACGAACACACGCACGCGGACGCGCACACGCTCTCTCGAAAGCACGCAGACACGTGCGCACATACGCACTTACGAGCGCACGCACACACGCACGAAAGCACGCACGAAAGCACGCACGCACGCATTCTGGCACGAATGCACGCGCGTACCCACGGACTTACGCACGTACGTACGCACGCACGCACGCGCGCTCTCGCGTAAGCGCACACGCACGTACGACGCACGCACACACGCGCGCAAGCACGCACGCACACACACACACACACATGCACACCCACACGCATACGCACACAGATGCATAGATGTACAGACGAGCAGACGCCCGGACGTACTTATGCACAAATGCACAAACACACAGAAGTTCAGATCCAAAAATGCATAGATGCACATAGATACGAGTATACATATCTTTCAAAAGCATGGTTTTCGTACCCAGGGGACCCGCAAACGTGTATTTCCACTAAAATTTCAATATCAAAAATTTTGTTCGCTAAACAAGCTTTCTCTTTGACTTGTGTTTCATATACGGGCAGAAAACTCATTAGATCTCGACCTTCTGTTGTTAAACCAGACAGATATAGACATTAAACATTAGTATCGTGTTAATTATGTTAGTTGGATCATAGAGATTGTTCTTATAAAACAAAGAAATCAGTTAGAATCAAAAATAAATTGAATATTAAAAACTAAGGTAATATTGTCAGATCATTGTAATTTGTTGCTCATAATTATTTTATTACGGAGTCTGTTGATTAGTATACAGAGCACTATGAAACCAAAGGTTTCGGGTGAAAATATTTCTTTCATTGTTCTATATAAACCCATCCCCCTAAAATAGTATACCTTGTTCAATAGTGCTGCAGATTCTCAATTCCTTATCTGAAATTCTTTCCTTCTAAATCCTCGAAATACTAATCTATTGCTAGTTTCGCTTCGTCACCTGACCAAAACTTTTTAAATCGCTTTCTAAACAAATAGAGATGATAATTGGTCCGTCAAGAATCCAGTGAATCAGGTGGGTGACCAATTTACTTCAAACTTAATTCGTCAATTGTTTGACATTAGATACCACTTGTGTAAGCATAAGCGCTATCGTGATGGTAAAGAACGTTTTTGTTAGCTAAAAATGGTTGATTATCCTGAATTTTCACTACTAATTTATCTAGAACATCAAAGCTGGGCCTTAAAGTTTGGTTTTTATTTTGTGAATGATAACTGATATCTAGGACACCTTTTGTGTCCCAGAAAATGAATGCCTTGTTCTACCAACGCAGGGACAACAACTGTTACAATATTTGAAAGCTAACAACGACCTTGTAGACACTCTTTTACTGCTACGGTGTAAAAATGTTTCCAATTTCCTTTCATTGGCATAACTCGTTAATAAATATCAAGCCGATTATCATTAAATACCTTGCAAATATCTTATGCATTCCTAATTCATTTGTTATAATGAAATTGCACATATTCTTTTCAAATCTACACGTATCTGCTATATTCGACAACTTTAATTATCGGTTCTTGATTACACGTCAGCTGTGTCAAGAATACCCGGCGTAAAGTTTATGTTCAAAAATTTACAGCGATATTCACCTCTAAAACTCTTTCCTCTCATTTTAGACACTTTGACTCAATGGCTAGTAACTGCGCACATTCTTCCAATATATTTTTCCTACCACAATAAATTTGCTTTGTCGACAGTTTTCTTTAAAAGGATATTTTGTTGTTGCGAAATACTTATAGTTCTTCATCTTGCCAGAACATAATGCACTGACTTACATTTTTAGCTGTCAAGCAAAACTAGCTGTCTGAATTAAAGTACATTTGGTTAAGATCATGTGCGCAACGGTGTAACGTCCCCATCTTTTGCTACGAGTTCGCATAAGTTCTCTCCTTACCGTCGCAGTTTGACGGGCAATTATTGGAATGCCTTTAGATAATATGTGTAGTGCTTCATTAATAGATGTTCGGCTGTTCCAAGGCAATGAAGAAGGGCAACCGAACTAACTACAACATTTACCACAATTCCCCACCGCGAATGTAAACTAAAATTGTAACTAAATCACGTCCAACGTACTACATAATGGTCCTCATCAAATCATGTCTGTGGAAGTAGCTTTGACATGTGAAAACATAATCGAACAAAAAGTTTAAGCTTCTCGAAATTTCCTGTTAGTTAGTATGTTCCAAATAACACGGGGAAGCAGTATGTTGTACTAACAATCTGCCTATATACATTTGGAGATACTGTTCCAAATTTTCAGGTATGTTGTTAACTACCTGTATTGGTAGTGTGAGCAATTTAAAATAAATTACTGTAATGCGGTTTAAAATTGCGTAATTATTAGGTTTTAGAATTTGTAGATAACCAAGATGTTCCCGGTTTTATTATTGATAATAAGCCGTAGGGATAAACTCCTTTATGTTCGAACAATGAATGTACTGTACCGATAAATCTTAGCCGGAGGTAATCTGTTTTTACTTTGCTTTTAATATTTACCTATAAAATTGGGTCACACCAAAAATTTCACTTTTACAACAGATAATTGCATACCTTTATTAAGTTTCAAATGTAAAACGCGTATATTAAAAATCCAAATAAAATTCTTACATCTACAAATAGAAATACAATTTACTACAAATACCGTAATGTAAACAAATGCAATGACCTTGCAGAATAGATCCTTCTAAATCCTTATGTTGCCCAAAATAAGCATTTGTACGACACTTGCAAAGGTATAAAACTTAGTTAAAATTAAAATTTACAATATTTTTAGGTTAAAATAAATGTTAAAATTTCTTTAAAACTTCGTTTAGAATGATTATCAGTTAAAACTTCAAAGATTTACACTTACGCAGTAAGATTTTGATTTTGATATTATCGTATGAGTTGTTGATAATTTACCTTCTTTCTATTTATTTTCATTAAAACAAAATAGGATGTTAAGTTTTGATTTCAATGCCAATTAATGCTCTGGATGGTAACTCTTCAAGTTCTATTTCTTGAAAGATGCGCGATTTTACACTTAAATCCCGTTTTATAAAATTATGTTAAATTTTATAAATTTCTTAACGGCGATCGGTACACTTTAATTTGCTGCTGTTATTAATCAGAGGTATTATAACTTTCAAATACTTGGATACGTGCTGCGAGCAATGTTTGATTTGGAATTTACATATTTACCATCAAAATGATCTACTTGTGAGGCTGTCACTGACTGCTTAAGTTCATCACCGCATGATCAACCTAAGTAAGATGATTTTTCTTGTAACTTTCTGCTTTTATAACATTTTTAAATGCCCTTCCTGCGTTTGCACTGACCAATCAACAGGATCTAAAATTTCAAAAAACTGTTTGCGTGCCTTGTTGGAAAACCGCTTGAAATTCCATTAAATATTTGCGCCCTTTTCTTAACCTCCCGTGTTTTACAGCTTAGGCTAGTAAAGTATATGACACCATAATTCTCAGAAAATTCCTTGCTTTATGGGTCTACTGCTTGCAAGATATTTCCGTATTGAATATACAATTTGGATTTGTCCCTTTAATGTTTAGTATTTTTACATTATGGATTATATATCCAAACCCGCGTTTTATTATAACGGAGCACAATTATACTTTGCTAAATATTTATTTTATAATCTGTGAAAACTTCGTTTTTAACTTAGACATACTATTACATAGTTTCTACTTAAAGTAACATTTTAGAGATTTGAAATAGGCGATAGCTTATTTCAACTTTATAATGTAATAACTGAGTAATTTTTATACATGCTAATTACGAGGGTCCTCCTCTAATTAGTAAAAAATGTTTTATTATAATGTTTTGAAAATATATTGTCTTCAGCTGTATATATATATATATATATATATATATATATATATATA